>JANJGN010000032.1:1800000-1955665 GCA_026770705.1 Isurus oxyrinchus | reverse complement strand
GGGTGTCCAGGGGTAACTGCTGTCCAGACTCGGAGGGGACTGTTGTCAGGGTGAGTGTCTGGGGGAACTGCTTCCAGACACGGAGGGGACTGTTGTCAGGGGGAGTGTCCGCGTGTAACTGCAGTCCAGACTCGGAGGGGACTGTTGTCAGGGGGAGTGTCCGGGGGTAACTGCTGTCCAGATTCGGAGGGGACTGTTGTCAGGGGGGGTGTCCGGGGGTAACTGCTGTCCAGACTCGGAGGGGACTATTGTCAGGGGGCGGAAGTGTCCGGGGGTAACTGCTGTCCAGACTCGGAGGTGGTCTTTTGTCAGGGGGAGTGTCCGGGGGTAATTGCTGTCCAGACTCGGAGGGGACTGTTGTCTGGCGGAGTGTCCGGGGGTAACTGCTGTCCAGACTCGGAGGGGACTGTTGTCAGGGGGAGTGTCCGGGGGTAACTGCTGTCCAGACTCGGAGGGGTCTGTTGTCAGGGGGGGCGGAGGTGTCCGGGGGTAACTGCTGTCCAGACTCGGAGGGGACTGTTGTCAGGGGGAGTGTCCAGGGGGTAACTGCTGTCCAGACTCGGAGGGGACTGTTGTCAGGGGGAGTGTCAGGGGGTAACTGCTGTCCAGACTTGGAGGGGACTGTTATTGGGGGGCGGGGGTGTCCGGGGGTAACTGCTGTCCAGACTCGGATGGTCGGTTGTCAGGGGGCGGGGGTGTCCGGGGGAAACTGCTGTCCAGACTCGGAGGGGACTGTTGTCAGGGGGAGTGTCCGGGGGTAACTGCTGTCCAGACTCGGAGGGGACTGTTGTCAGAGGGAGTGTCCGGGGGTAACTGCTGTCCAGACTTGGAGGTGACTGTTGTCAGGGGGGGGAGTCCGGGGATAACTGCTGTCCAGATTCGGAGGGGACTGTTGTCAGGGGGAGTGTCCGGGGGTAACTGCTGTCCAGACTCTGAGGGGTCTGTTGTCGGGGGGCGGAGGTGTCCGGGGGTAACTGCTGTCCAGACTCGGAGGGGACTGTTGTCGGGAGGTGGAGGTGTCCATGGGTAACTGCTGTCCAGCCTCGGAGGGGACTGTTGTCAGGGGGAGTGTCCGTGGGTAACTGCTGTCCAGACTCGGAGGGGACTGTTGTCAGGGGGAGTGTCCGGGGGTAACTGCTGTCCAGACTCGGAGGGGACTGTTGTCAGGGGGGTGTCTGGGGGTAACTGCTGTCCAGAATCCGAGGGGACTGTTGTCATGGGGGGTGTCCGGGGGTAACTGCTGTCCAGACTCGGAGGGGACTGTTGTCAGGGGCGGAGGTGTCCGGGGGTAACTGCTGTCCAGACTCGGAGAGGACTGTTGTCAGGGGGAGTGTCCGGTGGTAACTGCTGTCCAGACTCGGAGGGGACTGTTGTCAGGGGGAGTGTCCGGGGGTAACTGCTGTCCAGACTTGGAGGGGACTGTTGTCAGGGGGAGTGTCCGGGGGTAACTGCTGTCCAGACTCGGAGGGGACTGTTGTCGGGGGGGTGTCCGGGGGTAACTGCTGTCCAGACTCGGAGGGGACTGTTGTCAGGGGGGGTGTCCGGTGGTAACTGCTGTCCAGACTCGGAGGGGACTGTTGTCAGGGGGGGTGCCCGGGGGTATCTGCTGCCCAGACTCGGAGGGGACTGTTGTCAGGCGGAGTGTCCGGGGGTAAATGCTGTGCAGACCTGGAGGGGACTGTTGTCAGGGGGAGTGTCCGGGGGCAACTGTTGTCCAGACTCGGAGGGGACTGTTGTCAGGGGGAGTGTCCGGGGGTAACTGCTGTCCAGACTCGGAGGGGACTGTTGTCGGGAGGTGGAGGTGTCCGGGGGTAACTGCTGTCCAGACTCGGAGAGGACTGTTGTCAGGGGGAGTGTCCGGGGGTAACTGCTGTCCAGACTCGGAGGGGACTGTTGTCAGGGGGCGGGGGTGTCCGGGTGTAACTGCTGTCCAGACTCGGAGAGGACTGTTGTCAGGGGGAGTGTCCGGGGGTAACTGCTGTCCAGACTCGGAGGGGACTGTTGTCAGGGGGAGTGTCCGGTGGTAACTGCTGTCCAGACTCGGAGGGGACTGTTGTCGGGGGGTGGAGGTGTCCGGGGGTAACTGCTGTCCAGACTCGGAGAGGACAGTTGTCAGGGGGAGTGTCTGGGGGTAACTGCTGTCCAGACTCGGAGGGGAATGTTGTCAGGGGTAGTGTCCGGGGGTAACTGCTGTCCAGACTCGGAGGGGATTTTTGTCAGGAGGGGTGTCTGGGGGTAACTGCTGTCCAGACTCGGAGGGGACTGTTGTCAGGGGGAGTGTCTGGGGGTAACTGCTGTCCAGACTCGGAGGGGTCTGTTGTCAGGGGGAGTGTCCATGGGTAACTGCTGTCCAGACTTGGAGGGGACTGTTGTCGGGGGCAGTGTCCGGGGGTAACTGCTGTCCAGACTCGGAGGGCAATATTGTCAGGGGGAGTGTCCGGGGGTAACTGCTGTCCAGACTCGGAGGGGACTGTTGTCAGGGGGGGTGTCCGGGGGTAACTGCTGTCCAGACTCGGAGGGGACTGTTGTCGGGGGGCGTGTCCGGGGGTCACTGCTGTCCAGACTTGGAGGGGACTGTTGTCAGGGGGAGTGTCTGGGGGTAACTGCTGCCCAGACTCGGAGGGGACTGTTGTCAGGGGGAGTGTCCGGGGGTAACTGCTGTCCAGACTCGGAGGGGACTGTTGTCAGGGGGGGTGTCCGGGGGTAAGTGCTGTCCAGACTCGGAGGGGACTGTTGTCAGTGGGAGTGTCCGGGGGTAACGCTGTCCAGACTCGGAGGGGACTGTTGTCGGGGGCAGTGTCCGGGGGTAACTGCTGTCCAGACTCGGAGGGGACTGTTGTCAGGGGGAGTGTCCGGGGGTAACTGCTGTCCAGACTCGGAGGGGTCTGTTGTCAGGGGGAGTGTCGGGGGGTAACTGCTGTCCAGACTCTGAGGGGACTGTTGTCGGGGGCAGTGTCCGGGGGTAACTGCTGTCCAGACTCGGAGGGGACTGTTGTCAGGGGGAGTGTCTGGGGGTACCTGCTGTCCAGACTCGGAGGGGACTGTTGTCAGGAGGGGTGTCCGGGGGTAAATCCTGTCCAGACTCGGAGGGGACTGTTGTCGGAGGGAGTGTCTGGGGGTAACTGCTTTCCAGACTCGGAGGGGACTGTTGTCAGGGGGAGTGTCCGGGGGTAACTGCTGTCCAGACTCGGAGGGGACTGTTGTCAGGCGGAGTGTCCGGGGGTAAATGCTGTCCAGACCTGGAGGGGACTGTTGTCAGGGGGAGTGTCCGGGGGTAACTGTTGTCCAGACTCGGAGGGGACTGTTGTCAGGGGGAGTGTCCGGGGGTAACTGCTGTCCAGACTCGGAGGGGACTGTTGTCGGGAGGTGGAGGTGTCCGGGGGTAACTGCTGTCCAGACTCGGAGAGGACTGTTGTCAGGGGGAGTGTCCGGGGGTAACTGCTGTCCAGACTCGGAGGGGACTGTTGTCAGGGGGCGGGGGTGTCCGGGGGTAACTGCTGTCCAGACTCGGAGAGGACTGTTGTCAGGGGGAGTGTCCGGGGGTAACTGCTGTCCAGACTCGGAGGGGACTGTTGTCAGGGGGAGTGTCCGGGGGTAACTGCTGTCCAGACTCGGAGGGGACTGTTGTCGGGGGGTGGAGGTGTCCGGGGGTAACTGCTGTCCAGACTCGGAGAGGACAGTTGTCAGGCGGAGTGTCTGGGGGTAACTGCTGTCCAGACTCGGAGGGGAATGTTGTCAGGGGTAGTGTCCGGGGGTAACTGCTGTCCAGACTCGGAGGGGATTTTTGTCAGGGGGGGTGTCTGGGGGTAACTGCTGTCCAGACTCGGAGGGGACTGTTGTCAGGGGGAGTGTCTGGGGGTAACTGCTGTCCAGACTCGGAGGGGTCTGTTGTCAGGGGGAGTGTCCATGGGTAACTGCTGTCCAGACTTGGAGGGGACTGTTGTCGGGGGCAGTGTCCGGGGGTAACTGCTGTCCAGACTCGGAGGGCAATATTGTCAGGGGGAGTGTCCGGGGGTAACTGCTGTCCAGACTCGGAGGGGACTGTTGTCAGGGGGGGTGTCCGGGGGTAACAGCTGTCCAGACTCGGAGGGGACTGTTGTCGGGGGGCGTGTCCGGGGGTCACTGCTGTCCAGACTTGGAGGGGACTGTTGTCAGGGGGAGTGTCTGGGGGTAACTGCTGCCCAGACTCGGAGGGGACTGTTGTCAGGGGGAGTGTCCGGGGGTAACTGCTGTCCAGACTCGGAGGGGACTGTTGTCAGGGGGGGTGTCCGGGGGTAAGTGCTGTCCAGACACGGAGGGGACTGTTGTCAGGGGGAGTGTCCGGGGTTAACGCTGTCCAGACTCGGAGGGGACTGTTGTCGGGGGCAGTGTCCGGGGGTAACTGCTGTCCAGACTCGGAGGGGACTGTTGTCAGGCAGACTGTCCGGGGGTAACTGCTGTCCAGACTCGGAGGGGACTGTTGTCAGGGGGAGTGTCCGGGGGTAACTGCTGTCCAGACTCGGAGGGGTCTGTTGTCAGGGGGAGTGTCGGGGGGTAACTGCTGTCCAGACTCTGAGGGGACTGTTGTCGGGGGCAGTGTCCGGGGGTAACTGCTGTCCAGACTCGGAGGGGACTGTTGTCAGGGGGAGTGTCTGGGGGTACCTGCTGTCCAGACTCGGAGGGGACTGTTGTCAGGAGGGGTGTCCGGGGGTAAATCCTGTCCAGACTCGGAGGGGACTGTTGTCGGAGGGAGTGTCTGGGGGTAACTGCTTTCCAGACTCGGAGGGGACTGTTGTCAGGGGGAGTGTCCGGGGGTAACTGCTGTCCAGACTCGGAGGGGACTGTTGTCAGAGGGATGTCTGGGGGTAACTGCTGTCCAGACTCGGAGGGGACTGTTGTCATGTGGGGTGTCCGGGGGGAACTGCTGTCCAGACTCGGAGGGGACTTTTGTCAGGGGGCGGAGGTGTCCGGGGGTAACTGCTGTCCAGACTCCGAGGGGACTGTTGTCAGGAGGTGGAGGTGTCCGGGGGTAACTGCTGTCCAGATTCGGAGGGGACTGTTGTCAGGGGGAGTGTCCGGGGGTAACTGCTGTCCAGACTCGGAGGGGACTGTTGTCAGGGGGCGGGGGTGTCCGGGGGTAACTGCTGTCCAGACTCGGAGAGGACTGTTGTCAGGGGGAGTGTCCGGGGGTAACTGCTGTCCAGACTCGGAGGGGACTGTTGTCAGGGGGCGGGGGTGTCCGGGGGTAACTGCTGTCCAGACTCGGAGAGGACTGTTGTCAGGGGGAGTGTCCGGGGGTAACTGCTGTCCAGACTCGGAGGGGACTGTTGTCAGGGGGAGTGTCCGGGGGTAACTGCTGTCCAGACTCGGAGGGGACTGTTGTCGGGGGGTGGAGGTGTCCGGGGGTAACTGCTGTCCAGACTCGGAGAGGACAGTTGTCAGGCGGAGTGTCTGGGGGTAACTGCTGTCCAGACTCGGAGGGGAATGTTGTCAGGGGTAGTGTCCAGGGGTAACTGCTGTCCAGACTCGGAGGGGATTTTTGTCAGGGGGGGTGTCTGGGGGTAACTGCTGTCCAGACTCGGAGGGGACTGTTGTCAGGGGGAGTGTCTGGGGGTAACTGCTGTCCAGACTCGGAGGGGTCTGTTGTCAGGGGGAGTGTCCATGGGTAACTGCTGTCCAGACTTGGAGGGGACTGTTGTCGGGGGCAGTGTCCGGGGGTAACTGCTGTCCAGACTCGGAGGGCAATATTGTCAGGGGGAGTGTCCGGGGGTAACTGCTGTCCAGACTCGGAGGGGACTGTTGTCAGGGGGGGTGTCCGGGGGTAACAGCTGTCCAGACTCGGAGGGGACTGTTGTCGGGGGGCGTGTCCGGGGGTCACTGCTGTCCAGACTTGGAGGGGACTGTTGTCAGGGGGAGTGTCTGGGGGTAACTGCTGCCCAGACTCGGAGGGGACTGTTGTCAGGGGGAGTGTCCGGGGGTAACTGCTGTCCAGACTCGGAGGGGACTGTTGTCAGGGGGGGTGTCCGGGGGTAAGTGCTGTCCAGACTCGGAGGGGACTGTTGTCAGGGGGAGTGTCCGGGGGTAACGCTGTCCAGACTCGGAGGGGACTGTTGTCGGGGGCAGTGTCCGGGGGTAACTGCTGTCCAGACTCGGAGGGGACTGTTGTCAGGCAGACAGTCCGGGGGTAACTGCTGTCCAGACTCGGAGGGGACTGTTGTCAGGGGGAGTGTCCGGGGGTAACTGCTGTCCAGACTCGGAGGGGTCTGTTGTCAGGGGGAGTGTCGGGGGGTAACTGCTGTCCAGACTCTGAGGGGACTGTTGTCGGGGGCAGTGTCCGGGGGTAACTGCTGTCCAGACTCGGAGGGGACTGTTGTCAGGGGGAGTGTCTGGGGGTACCTGCTGTCCAGACTCGGAGGGGACTGTTGTCAGGAGGGGTGTCCGGGGGTAAATCCTGTCCAGACTCGGAGGGGACTGTTGTCGGAGGGAGTGTCTGGGGGTAACTGCTTTCCAGACTCGGAGGGGACTGTTGTCAGGGGGAGTGTCCGGGGGTAACTGCTGTCCAGACTCGGAGGGGACTGTTGTCAGAGGGATGTCTGGGGGTAACTGCTGTCCAGACTCGGAGGGGACTGTTGTCATGTGGGGTGTCCGGGGGGAACTGCTGTCCAGACTCGGAGGGGACTGTTGTCAGGGGGCGGAGGTGTCCGGGGGTAACTGCTGTCCAGACTCGGAGGGGACTGTTGTCAGGAGGTGGAGGTGTCCGGGGGTAACTGCTGTCCAGATTCGGAGGGGACTGTTGTCAGGGGGAGTGTCCGGGGGTAACTGCTGTCCAGACTCGGAGGGGACTGTTGTCAGGGGGAGTGTCCGGGGGTAACTGCTGTCCAGACTCGGAGGGGACTGTTGTCAGTGGGGTGTCTGGGGGTAACTGCTGTCCAGACTCGGAGGGGACTGTTGTCATGGGGGGTGTCCGGGGGTAACTGCTGTCCAGACTCGGAGGGGACTGTTGTCAGGGGGCGGAGGTGTCCGGGGGTAACTGCTGTCCAGACTCGGAGGGGACTGTTGTCAGGGGGAGTGTCCGGGGGTAACTGCTGTCTAGACTCGGAGGGGACTATTGTCAGGGGGAGTGTCCGGGGTTAACTGCTGTCCAGACTCGGAGGGGACTGTTGTCAGGGGGAGTGTCCGGGGGTAACTGCTGTCCTGACTCGGAGGGGACTGTTGTCGGGGGAGTGTCCGGGGGTAACTGCTGTCCAGACTCGGAGGGGACTGTTGTCAGGGGGTGGTCCGGTGGTAACTGCTGTCCAGACTCGGAGGGGACTGTTGTCAGGGGCGGTGTCCGGGGGTAACTGCTGCCCAGACTCGGAGGGGACTGTTGTCAGGGGGAGTGTCCGGGGGTAAATGCTGTCCAGACCTGGAGGGGACTGTTGTCAGGGGGCGGAGGTGTCCGGGGGGAACTGCTGTCCAGACTCGGAGAGGACTGTTGTCAGGGGGAGTGTCCGGGGGTAACTGCTGTCCAGACTCGGAGGGGACTGTTGTCAGGGGGAGTGTCCGGGGGTAACTGCTGTCCAGACTCGGAGGGGACTGTTGTCAGGTGGAGTGTCCGGGGGTAACTGCTGTCCAGACTCGGAGGGGACTGTTGTCGGGGGGGTGTCCGGGGGTAACTGCTGTCCAGACTCGGAGGGGACTGTTGTCAGGGGGGGTGTCCGGGGGTAACTGCTGTCCAGACTCGGAGGGGACTGTTGTCAGGGGGGGTGTCCGGGGGTAACTGCTGCCCAGAGTCGGAGGGGACTGTTGTCAGGGGGAGTGTCCGGGGGTAAATGCTGTCCAGACCAGAGGGGACTGTTGTCAGGGGGAGTGTCCGGGGGTAACTGCTGTCCAGACTCGGAGGGGACTGTTGTCAGGGGGAGTGTCCGGGGGTAACTGCTGTCCAGACTCGGAGGGGACTGTTGTCGGGAGGTGGAGGTGTCCGGGGGTAACTGCTGTCCAGACTCGGAGAGGACTGTTGTCAGGGGGAGTGTCCGGGGGTAACTGCTGTCCAGACTCGGAGGGGACTGTTGTCAGGGGGCGGGGGTGTCCGGGGGTAACTGCTGTCCAGACTCGGAGAGGACTGTTGTCAGGGGGAGTGTCCGGGGGTAACTGCTGTCCAGACTCGGAGGGGACTGTAGTCAGGGGGAGTGTCCGGGGGTAACTGCTGTCCAGACTCGGAGGGGACTGTTGTCGGGGGGGTGGAGGTGTCCGGGGGTAACTGCTGTCCAGACTCGGAGAGGACAGTTGTCAGGGGGAGTGTCTGGGGGTAACTGCTGTCCAGACTCGGAGGGGAATGTTGTCAGGGGGAGTGTCCGGGGGTAACTGCCGTCCAGACTCGGAGGGGATTTTTGTCAGGGGGGGTGTCTGGGGGTAACTGCTGTCCAGACTCGGAGGGGACTGTTGTCAGGGGGAGTGTCTGGGGGTAACTGCTGTCCCGACTCGGAGGGGTCTGTTGTCAGGGGGAGTGTCCATGGGTAACTGCTGTCCAGACTTGCAGGGGACTGTTGTCGGGGGCAGTGTCCGGGGGTAACTGCTGTCCAGACTCGGAGGGCAATATTGTCAGGGGGAGTGTCCGGGGGTAACTGCTGTCCAGACTCGGAGGGGACTGTTGTCAGGGGGGGTGTCCGGGGGTAACTGCTGTCCAGACTCGGAGGGGACTGTTGTCGGGGGGCGTGTCCGGGGGTCACTTCTGTCCAGACTTGGAGGGGACTGTTGTCAGGGGGAGTGTCTGGGGGTAACTGCTGTCCAGACTCGGAGGGGACTGTTGTCAGGGGGAGCGTCCGGGGGTAACTGCTGTCCAGACTCGGAGGGGACTGTTGTCAGGGGGGGTGTCCGGGGGTAAGTGCTGTCCAGACTCGGAGGGGACTGTTGTCAGGGGGAGTGTCCGGGGGTAACGCTGTCCAGACTCGGAGGGGACTGTTGTCGGGGGCAGTGTCCGGGGGTAACTGCTGTCCAGACTCGGAGGGGACTGTTGTCAGGCAGACTGTCCGGGGGTAACTGCTGTCCAGACTCGGAGGGGACTGTTGTCAGGGGGAGTGTCCGGGGGTAACTGCTGTCCAGACTCGGAGGGGTCTGTTGTCAGGGGGAGTGTCGGGGGGTAACTGCTGTCCAGACTCTGAGGGGACTGTTGTCGGGGGCAGTGTCCGGGGGTAACTGCTGTCCAGACTCGGAGGGGACTGTTGTCGGGGGAGTGTCTGGGGGTACCTGCTGTCCAGACTCGGAGGGGACTGTTGTCAGGAGGGGTGTCCGGGGGTAAAACCTGTCCAGACTCGGAGGGGACTGTTGTCGGAGGGAGTGTCTGGGGGTAACTGCTTTCCAGACTCGGAGGGGACTGTTGTCAGGGGGAGTGTCCGGGGGTAACTGCTGTCCAGACTCGGAGGGGACTGTTGTCAGAGGGATGTCTGGGGGTAACTGCTGTCCAGACTCGGAGGGGACTGTTGTCATGTGGGGTGTCCGGGGGGAACTGCTGTCCAGACTCGGAGGGGACTGTTGTCAGGGGGCGGAGGTGTCCGGGGGTAACTGCTGTCCCGACTCGGAGGGGACTGTTGTCAGGAGGTGGAGGTGTCCGGGGGTAACTGCTGTCCAGACTCGGAGGGGACTGTTGTCAGGGGGAGTGTCCGGGGGTAACTGCTGTCCAGACTCGGAGGGGACTGTTGTCAGGGGGAGTGTCCGGGGGTAACTGCTGTCCAGACTCGGAGGGGACTGTTGTCAGGGGGGTGTCTGGGGGTAACTGCTGTCCAGACTCGGAGGGGACTGTTGTCATGGGGGGTGTCCGGGGGTAACTGCTGTCCAGACTCGGAGGGGACTGTTGTCGGGCGGCGGAGGTGTCCGGGGGTAACTGCTGTCCAGACTCGGAGGGGACTGTTGTCAGGGGGAGTGTCCGGGGGTAACTGCTGTCTAGACTCGGAGGGGACTGTTGTCAGGGGGAGTGTCCGGGGGTAACTGCTGTCCAGACTCGGAGGGGACTGTTGTCAGGGGGAGTGTCCGGGGGTAACTGCATGTCTGACTCGGAGGGGACTGTTGTCGGGGGAGTGTCCGGGGGTAACTGCTGTCCAGACTCGGAGGGGACTGTTGTCAGGGGGTGGTCCGGTGGTAACTGCTGTCCAGACTCGGAGGGGACTGTTGTCAGGGGCGGTGTCCGGGGGTAACTGCTGCCCAGACTCGGAGGGGACTGTTGTCATGGGGAGTGTCCGGGGGTAAATGCTGTCCAGACCTGGAGGGGACTGTTGTCAGGGGGAGTGTCCGGGGGTAACTGCTGTCCAGACTCGGAGGGGACTGTTGTCATGGGGAGTGTCCGGGGGTAACTGCTGTCCAGACTCTGAGGGGACTGTTGTCGGGAGGTGGAGGTGTCCGGGGGTAACTGCTGTCCAGACTCGGAGAGGACTGTTGTCAGGGGGAGTGTCCGGGGGTAACTGCTGTCCAGACTCGGAGGGGACTGTTGTCAGGGGGCGGGGGTGTCCGGGGGTAACTGCTGTCCAGACTCGGAGAGGAGTGTTGTCAGGGGGAGTGTCCGGGGGTAACTGCTGTCCAGACTCGGAGGGGACTGTTGTCAGGGGGAGTGTCTGGGGGTAACTGCTGTCCAGACTCGGAGGGGACTGTTGTCGGGGGGTGGAGGTGTCCGGGGGTAACTGCTGTCCAGACTCGGAGAGGACAGTTGTCAGGGGGAGTGTCTGGGGGCAACTGCTGTCCAGACTCGGAGGGGACTGTTGTCAGGGGGAGTGTCCGGGGGTAACTGCTGTCCAGACTCGGAGGGGATTGTTGTCAGGGGGGGTGTCTGGGGGTAACTGCTGTCCAGACCCGGAGGGGACTGTTGTCAGGGGGGGTGTCTGGGGGTAACTGCTGTCCAGACTCGGAGGGGATTGTTGTCAGGGGGGGTGTATGGGGGTAACTGCTGTCCAGACTCGGAGGGGACTGTTGTCAGGGGGGGTGTCTGGGGGTAACTGCTGTCCAGACGCGGAGGGGTCTGTTGTCAGGGGGAGTGTCCAGGGGTAACTGCTGTCCAGACTTGGAGGGGACTGTTGTCGGGGGCAGTGTCCGGGGGTACCTGCTGTCCAGACTCGGAGGGGAATATTGTCAGGGGGAGTGTCCGGGGGTAACTGCTGTCCAGACTCGGAGGGGACTGTTGTCAGGGGGGGTGTCCGGGGGTAACTGCTGTCCAGACTCGGAGGGGACTGTTGTCAGGGGGGGAGTCCGGGGGTAACTGCTGTCCAGACTCGGAGGGGACTGTTGTCAGGGGGAGTGTCCGGGGGTAACTGCTGTCCAGACTTGGAGGGGTCTGTTGTCAGGGTGGGGTGTCCAGGGGTAACTGCTGTCCAGACTCGGAGGGGACTGTTGTCAGGGTGAGTGTCTGGGGGAACTGCTTCCAGACACGGAGGGGACTGTTGTCAGGGGGAGTGTCCGCGCGTAACTGCAGTCCAGACTCGGAGGGGACTGTTGTCAGGGGGAGTGTCCGGGGGTAACTGCTGTCCAGATTCGGAGGGGACTGTTGTCAGGGGGGGTGTCCGGGGGTAACTGCTGTCCAGACTCGGAGGGGACTATTGTCAGGGGGCGGAAGTGTCCGGGGGTAACTGCTGTCCAGACTCGGAGGTGGTCTTTTGTCAGGGGGAGTGTCCGGGGGTAATTGCTGTCCAGACTCGGAGGGGACTGTTGTCTGGCGGAGTGTCCGGGGGTAACTGCTGTCCAGACTCGGAGGGGACTGTTGTCAGGGGGAGTGTCCGGGGGTAACTGCTGTCCAGACTCGGAGGGGTCTGTTGTCAGGGGGGGCGGAGGTGTCCGGGGGTAACTGCTGTCCAGACTCGGAGGGGACTGTTGTCAGGGGGAGTGTCCAGGGGGTAACTGCTGTCCAGACTCGGAGGGGACTGTTGTCAGGGGGAGTGTCAGGGGGTAACTGCTGTCCAGACTTGGAGGGGACTGTTATTGGGGGGCGGGGGTGTCCGGGGGTAACTGCTGTCCAGACTCGGATGGTCGGTTGTCAGGGGGCGGGGGTGTCCGGGGGAAACTGCTGTCCAGACTCGGAGGGGACTGTTGTCAGGGGGAGTGTCCGGGGGTAACTGCTGTCCAGACTCGGAGGGGACTGTTGTCAGAGGGAGTGTCCGGGGGTAACTGCTGTCCAGACTTGGAGGTGACTGTTGTCAGGGGGGGAGTCCGGGGATAACTGCTGTCCAGATTCGGAGGGGACTGTTGTCAGGGGGAGTGTCCGGGGGTAACTGCTGTCCAGACTCTGAGGGGTCTGTTGTCGGGGGGCGGAGGTGTCCGGGGGTAACTGCTGTCCAGACTCGGAGGGGACTGTTGTCGGGAGGTGGAGGTGTCCATGGGTAACTGCTGTCCAGCCTCGGAGGGGACTGTTGTCAGGGGGAGTGTCCGTGGGTAACTGCTGTCCAGACTCGGAGGGGACTGTTGTCAGGGGGAGTGTCCGGGGGTAGCTGCTGTCCAGACTCGGAGGGGACTGTTGTCAGGGGGGTGTCTGGGGGTAACTGCTGTCCAGAATCCGAGGGGACTGTTGTCATGGGGGGTGTCCGGGGGTAACTGCTGTCCAGACTCGGAGGGGACTGTTGTCAGGGGCGGAGGTGTCCGGGGGTAACTGCTGTCCAGACTCGGAGAGGACTGTTGTCAGGGGGAGTGTCCGGTGGTAACTGCTGTCCAGACTCGGAGGGGACTGTTGTCAGGGGGAGTGTCCGGGGGTAACTGCTGTCCAGACTTGGAGGGGACTGTTGTCAGGGGGAGTGTCCGGGGGTAACTGCTGTCCAGACTCGGAGGGGACTGTTGTCGGGGGGGTGTCCGGGGGTAACTGCTGTCCAGACTCGGAGGGGACTGTTGTCAGGGGGGGTGTCCGGTGGTAACTGCTGTCCAGACTCGGAGGGGACTGTTGTCAGGGGGGGTGCCCGGGGGTATCTGCTGCCCAGACTCGGAGGGGACTGTTGTCAGGCGGAGTGTCCGGGGGTAAATGCTGTGCAGACCTGGAGGGGACTGTTGTCAGGGGGAGTGTCCGGGGGCAACTGTTGTCCAGACTCGGAGGGGACTGTTGTCAGGGGGAGTGTCCGGGGGTAACTGCTGTCCAGACTCGGAGGGGACTGTTGTCGGGAGGTGGAGGTGTCCGGGGGTAACTGCTGTCCAGACTCGGAGAGGACTGTTGTCAGGGGGAGTGTCCGGGGGTAACTGCTGTCCAGACTCGGAGGGGACTGTTGTCAGGGGGCGGGGGTGTCCGGGTGTAACTGCTGTCCAGACTCGGAGAGGACTGTTGTCAGGGGGAGTGTCCGGGGGTAACTGCTGTCCAGACTCGGAGGGGACTGTTGTCAGGGGGAGTGTCCGGTGGTAACTGCTGTCCAGACTCGGAGGGGACTGTTGTCGGGGGGTGGAGGTGTCCGGGGGTAACTGCTGTCCAGACTCGGAGAGGACTGTTGTCAGGGGTAGTGTCCGGGGGTAACTGCTGTCCAGACTCGGAGGGGATTTTTGTCAGGAGGGGTGTCTGGGGGTAACTGCTGTCCAGACTCGGAGGGGACTGTTGTCAGGGGGAGTGTCTGGGGGTAACTGCTGTCCAGACTCGGAGGGGTCTGTTGTCAGGGGGAGTGTCCATGGGTAACTGCTGTCCAGACTTGGAGGGGACTGTTGTCGGGGGCAGTGTCCGGGGGTAACTGCTGTCCAGACTCGGAGGGCAATATTGTCAGGGGGAGTGTCCGGGGGTAACTGCTGTCCAGACTCGGAGGGGACTGTTGTCAGGGGGGGTGTCCGGGGGTAACTGCTGTCCAGACTCGGAGGGGACTGTTGTCGGGGGGCGTGTCCGGGGGTCACTGCTGTCCAGACTTGGAGGGGACTGTTGTCAGGGGGAGTGTAATGGGGTAACTGCTGCCCAGACTCGGAGGGGACTGTTGTCAGGGGGAGTGTCCGGGGGTAACTGCTGTCCAGACTCGGAGGGGACTGTTGTCAGGGGGGGTGTCCGGGGGTAAGTGCTGTCCAGACTCGGAGGGGACTGTTGTCAGTGGGAGTGTCCGGGGGTAACGCTGTCCAGACTCGGAGGGGACTGTTGTCGGGGGCAGTGTCCGGGGGTAACTGCTGTCCAGACTCGGAGGGGACTGTTGTCAGGGGGAGTGTCCGGGGGTAACTGCTGTCCAGACTCGGAGGGGTCTGTTGTCAGGGGGAGTGTCGGGGGGTAACTGCTGTCCAGACTCTGAGGGGACTGTTGTCGGGGGCAGTGTCCGGGGGTAACTGCTGTCCAGACTCGGAGGGGACTGTTGTCAGGGGGAGTGTCTGGGGGTACCTGCTGTCCAGACTCGGAGGGGACTGTTGTCAGGAGGGGTGTCCGGGGGTAAATCCTGTCCAGACTCGGAGGGGACTGTTGTCGGAGGGAGTGTCTGGGGGTAACTGCTTTCCAGACTCGGAGGGGACTGTTGTCAGGGGGAGTGTCCGGGGGTAACTGCTGTCCAGACTCGGAGGGGACTGTTGTCAGGCGGAGTGTCCGGGGGTAAATGCTGTCCAGACCTGGAGGGGACTGTTGTCAGGGGGAGTGTCCGGGGGTAACTGTTGTCCAGACTCGGAGGGGACTGTTGTCAGGGGGAGTGTCCGGGGGTAACTGCTGTCCAGACTCGGAGGGGACTGTTGTCGGGAGGTGGAGGTGTCCGGGGGTAACTGCTGTCCAGACTCGGAGAGGACTGTTGTCAGGGGGAGTGTCCGGGGGTAACTGCTGTCCAGACTCGGAGGGGACTGTTGTCAGGGGGCGGGGGTGTCCGGGGGTAACTGCTGTCCAGACTCGGAGAGGACTGTTGTCAGGGGGAGTGTCCGGGGGTAACTGCTGTCCAGACTCGGAGGGGACTGTTGTCAGGGGGAGTGTCCGGGGGTAACTGCTGTCCAGACTCGGAGGGGACTGTTGTCGGGGGGTGGAGGTGTCCGGGGGTAACTGCTGTCCAGACTCGGAGAGGACAGTTGTCAGGCGGAGTGTCTGGGGGTAACTGCTGTCCAGACTCGGAGGGGAATGTTGTCAGGGGTAGTGTCCGGGGGTAACTGCTGTCCAGACTCGGAGGGGATTTTTGTCAGGGGGGGTGTCTGGGGGTAACTGCTGTCCAGACTCGGAGGGGACTGTTGTCAGGGGGAGTGTCTGGGGGTAACTGCTGTCCAGACTCGGAGGGGTCTGTTGTCAGGGGGAGTGTCCATGGGTAACTGCTGTCCAGACTTGGAGGGGACTGTTGTCGGGGGCAGTGTCCGGGGGTAACTGCTGTCCAGACTCGGAGGGCAATATTGTCAGGGGGAGTGTCCGGGGGTAACTGCTGTCCAGACTCGGAGGGGACTGTTGTCAGGGGGGGTGTCCGGGGGTAACAGCTGTCCAGACTCGGAGGGGACTGTTGTCGGGGGGCGTGTCCGGGGGTCACTGCTGTCCAGACTTGGAGGGGACTGTTGTCAGGGGGAGTGTCTGGGGGTAACTGCTGCCCAGACTCGGAGGGGACTGTTGTCAGGGGGAGTGTCCGGGGGTAACTGCTGTCCAGACTCGGAGGGGACTGTTGTCAGGGGGGGTGTCCGGGGGTAAGTGCTGTCCAGACACGGAGGGGACTGTTGTCAGGGGGAGTGTCCGGGGTTAACGCTGTCCAGACTCGGAGGGGACTGTTGTCGGGGGCAGTGTCCGGGGGTAACTGCTGTCCAGACTCGGAGGGGACTGTTGTCAGGCAGACTGTCCGGGGGTAACTGCTGTCCAGACTCGGAGGGGACTGTTGTCAGGGGGAGTGTCCGGGGGTAACTGCTGTCCAGACTCGGAGGGGTCTGTTGTCAGGGGGAGTGTCGGGGGGTAACTGCTGTCCAGACTCTGAGGGGACTGTTGTCGGGGGCAGTGTCCGGGGGTAACTGCTGTCCAGACTCGGAGGGGACTGTTGTCAGGGGGAGTGTCTGGGGGTACCTGCTGTCCAGACTCGGAGGGGACTGTTGTCAGGAGGGGTGTCCGGGGGTAAATCCTGTCCAGACTCGGAGGGGACTGTTGTCGGAGGGAGTGTCTGGGGGTAACTGCTTTCCAGACTCGGAGGGGACTGTTGTCAGGGGGAGTGTCCGGGGGTAACTGCTGTCCAGACTCGGAGGGGACTGTTGTCAGAGGGATGTCTGGGGGTAACTGCTGTCCAGACTCGGAGGGGACTGTTGTCATGTGGGGTGTCCGGGGGGAACTGCTGTCCAGACTCGGAGGGGACTTTTGTCAGGGGGCGGAGGTGTCCGGGGGTAACTGCTGTCCAGACTCCGAGGGGACTGTTGTCAGGAGGTGGAGGTGTCCGGGGGTAACTGCTGTCCAGATTCGGAGGGGACTGTTGTCAGGGGGAGTGTCCGGGGGTAACTGCTGTCCAGACTCGGAGGGGACTTTTGTCAGGGGGCGGGGGTGTCCGGGGGTAACTGCTGTCCAGACTCGGAGAGGACTGTTGTCAGGGGGAGTGTCCGGGGGTAACTGCTGTCCAGACTCGGAGGGGACTGTTGTCAGGGGGCGGGGGTGTCCGGGGGTAACTGCTGTCCAGACTCGGAGAGGACTGTTGTCAGGGGGAGTGTCCGGGGGTAACTGCTGTCCAGACTCGGAGGGGACTGTTGTCAGGGGGAGTGTCCGGGGGTAACTGCTGTCCAGACTCGGAGGGGACTGTTGTCGGGGGGTGGAGGTGTCCGGGGGTAACTGCTGTCCAGACTCGGAGAGGACAGTTGTCAGGCGGAGTGTCTGGGGGTAACTGCTGTCCAGACTCGGAGGGGAATGTTGTCAGGGGTAGTGTCCAGGGGTAACTGCTGTCCAGACTCGGAGGGGATTTTTGTCAGGGGGGGTGTCTGGGGGTAACTGCTGTCCAGACTCGGAGGGGACTGTTGTCAGGGGGAGTGTCTGGGGGTAACTGCTGTCCAGACTCGGAGGGGTCTGTTGTCAGGGGGAGTGTCCATGGGTAACTGCTGTCCAGACTTGGAGGGGACTGTTGTCGGGGGCAGTGTCCGGGGGTAACTGCTGTCCAGACTCGGAGGGCAATATTGTCAGGGGGAGTGTCCGGGGGTAACTGCTGTCCAGACTCGGAGGGGACTGTTGTCAGGGGGGGTGTCCGGGGGTAACAGCTGTCCAGACTCGGAGGGGACTGTTGTCGGGGGGCGTGTCCGGGGGTCACTGCTGTCCAGACTTGGAGGGGACTGTTGTCAGGGGGAGTGTCTGGGGGTAACTGCTGCCCAGACTCGGAGGGGACTGTTGTCAGGGGGAGTGTCCGGGGGTAACTGCTGTCCAGACTCGGAGGGGACTGTTGTCAGGGGGGGTGTCCGGGGGTAAGTGCTGTCCAGACTCGGAGGGGACTGTTGTCAGGGGGAGTGTCCGGGGGTAACGCTGTCCAGACTCGGAGGGGACTGTTGTCGGGGGCAGTGTCCGGGGGTAACTGCTGTCCAGACTCGGAGGGGACTGTTGTCAGGCAGACAGTCCGGGGGTAACTGCTGTCCAGACTCGGAGGGGACTGTTGTCAGGGGGAGTGTCCGGGGGTAACTGCTGTCCAGACTCGGAGGGGTCTGTTGTCAGGGGGAGTGTCGGGGGGTAACTGCTGTCCAGACTCTGAGGGGACTGTTGTCGGGGGCAGTGTCCGGGGGTAACTGCTGTCCAGACTCGGAGGGGACTGTTGTCAGGGGGAGTGTCTGGGGGTACCTGCTGTCCAGACTCGGAGGGGACTGTTGTCAGGAGGGGTGTCCGGGGGTAAATCCTGTCCAGACTCGGAGGGGACTGTTGTCGGAGGGAGTGTCTGGGGGTAACTGCTTTCCAGACTCGGAGGGGACTGTTGTCAGGGGGAGTGTCCGGGGGTAACTGCTGTCCAGACTCGGAGGGGACTGTTGTCAGAGGGATGTCTGGGGGTAACTGCTGTCCAGACTCGGAGGGGACTGTTGTCATGTGGGGTGTCCGGGGGGAACTGCTGTCCAGACTCGGAGGGGACTTTTGTCAGGGGGCGGAGGTGTCCGGGGGTAACTGCTGTCCAGACTCCGAGGGGACTGTTGTCAGGAGGTGGAGGTGTCCGGAGGTAACTGCTGTCCAGATTCGGAGGGGACTGTTGTCAGGGGGAGTGTCCGGGGGTAACTGCTGTCCAGACTCGGAGGGGACTTTTGTCAGGGGGCGGGGGTGTCCGGGGGTAACTGCTGTCCAGACTCGGAGAGGACTGTTGTCAGGGGGAGTGTCCGGGGGTAACTGCTGTCCAGACTCGGAGGGGACTGTTGTCAGGGGGCGGGGGTGTCCGGGGGTAACTGCTGTCCAGACTCGGAGAGGACTGTTGTCAGGGGGAGTGTCCGGGGGTAACTGCTGTCCAGACACGGAGGGGACTGTTGTCAGGGGGAGTGTCCGGGGGTAACTGCTGTCCAGACTCGGAGGGGACTGTTGTCGGGGGGTGGAGGTGTCCGGGGGTAACTGCTGTCCAGACTCGGAGAGGACAGTTGTCAGGCGGAGTGTCTGGGGGTAACTGCTGTCCAGACTCGGAGGGGAATGTTGTCAGGGGTAGTGTCCAGGGGTAACTGCTGTCCAGACTCGGAGGGGATTTTTGTCAGGGGGGGTGTCTGGGGGTAACTGCTGTCCAGACTCGGAGGGGACTGTTGTCAGGGGGAGTGTCTGGGGGTAACTGCTGTCCAGACTCGGAGGGGTCTGTTGTCAGGGGGAGTGTCCATGGGTAACTGCTGTCCAGACTTGGAGGGGACTGTTGTCGGGGGCAGTGTCCGGGGGTAACTGCTGTCCAGACTCGGAGGGCAATATTGTCAGGGGGAGTGTCCGGGGGTAACTGCTGTCCAGACTCGGAGGGGACTGTTGTCAGGGGGGGTGTCCGGGGGTAACAGCTGTCCAGACTCGGAGGGGACTGTTGTCGGGGGGCGTGTCCGGGGGTCACTGCTGTCCAGACTTGGAGGGGACTGTTGTCAGGGGGAGTGTCTGGGGGTAACTGCTGCCCAGACTCGGAGGGGACTGTTGTCAGGGGGAGTGTCCGGGGGTAACTGCTGTCCAGACTCGGAGGGGACTGTTGTCAGGGGGGGTGTCCGGGGGTAAGTGCTGTCCAGACTCGGAGGGGACTGTTGTCAGGGGGAGTGTCCGGGGGTAACGCTGTCCAGACTCGGAGGGGACTGTTGTCGGGGGCAGTGTCCGGGGGTAACTGCTGTCCAGACTCGGAGGGGACTGTTGTCAGGCAGACAGTCCGGGGGTAACTGCTGTCCAGACTCGGAGGGGACTGTTGTCAGGGGGAGTGTCCGGGGGTAACTGCTGTCCAGACTCGGAGGGGTCTGTTGTCAGGGGGAGTGTCGGGGGGTAACTGCTGTCCAGACTCTGAGGGGACTGTTGTCGGGGGCAGTGTCCGGGGGTAACTGCTGTCCAGACTCGGAGGGGACTGTTGTCAGGGGGAGTGTCTGGGGGTACCTGCTGTCCAGACTCGGAGGGGACTGTTGTCAGGAGGGGTGTCCGGGGGTAAATCCTGTCCAGACTCGGAGGGGACTGTTGTCGGAGGGAGTGTCTGGGGGTAACTGCTTTCCAGACTCGGAGGGGACTGTTGTCAGGGGGAGTGTCCGGGGGTAACTGCTGTCCAGACTCGGAGGGGACTGTTGTCAGAGGGATGTCTGGGGGTAACTGCTGTCCAGACTCGGAGGGGACTGTTGTCATGTGGGGTGTCCGGGGGGAACTGCTGTCCAGACTCGGAGGGGACTGTTGTCAGGGGGCGGAGGTGTCCGGGGGTAACTGCTGTCCAGACTCGGAGGGGACTGTTGTCAGGAGGTGGAGGTGTCCGGGGGTAACTGCTGTCCAGATTCGGAGGGGACTGTTGTCAGGGGGAGTGTCCGGGGGTAACTGCTGTCCAGACTCGGAGGGGACTGTTGTCAGGGGGAGTGTCCGGGGGTAACTGCTGTCCAGACTCGGAGGGGACTGTTGTCAGTGGGGTGTCTGGGGGTAACTGCTGTCCAGACTCGGAGGGGACTGTTGTCATGGGGGGTGTCCGGGGGTAACTGCTGTCCAGACTCGGAGGGGACTGTTGTCAGGGGGCGGAGGTGTCCGGGGGTAACTGCTGTCCAGACTCGGAGGGGACTGTTGTCAGGGGGAGTGTCCGGGGGTAACTGCTGTCTAGACTCGGAGGGGACTATTGTCAGGGGGAGTGTCCGGGGTTAACTGCTGTCCAGACTCGGAGGGGACTGTTGTCAGGGGGAGTGTCCGGGGGTAACTGCTGTCCTGACTCGGAGGGGACTGTTGTCGGGGGAGTGTCCGGGGGTAACTGCTGTCCAGACTCGGAGGGGACTGTTGTCAGGGGGTGGTCCGGTGGTAACTGCTGTCCAGACTCGGAGGGGACTGTTGTCAGGGGCGGTGTCCGGGGGTAACTGCTGCCCAGACTCGGAGGGGACTGTTGTCAGGGGGAGTGTCCGGGGGTAAATGCTGTCCAGACCTGGAGGGGACTGTTGTCAGGGGGCGGAGGTGTCCGGGGGGAACTGCTGTCCAGACTCGGAGAGGACTGTTGTCAGGGGGAGTGTCCGGGGGTAACTGCTGTCCAGACTCGGAGGGGAATGTTGTCAGGGGGAGTGTCCGGGGGTAACTGCTGTCCAGACTCGGAGGGGACTGTTGTCAGGTGGAGTGTCCGGGGGTAACTGCTGTCCAGACTCGGAGGGGACTGTTGTCGGGGGGGTGTCCGGGGGTAACTGCTGTCCAGACTCGGAGGGGACTGTTGTCAGGGGGGGTGTCCGGGGGTAACTGCTGTCCAGACTCGGAGGGGACTGTTGTCAGGGGGGGTGTCCGGGGGTAACTGCTGCCCAGAGTCGGAGGGGACTGTTGTCAGGGGGAGTGTCCGGGGGTAAATGCTGTCCAGACCAGAGGGGACTGTTGTCAGGGGGAGTGTCCGGGGGTAACTGCTGTCCAGACTCGGAGGGGACTGTTGTCAGGGGGAGTGTCCGGGGGTAACTGCTGTCCAGACTCGGAGGGGACTGTTGTCGGGAGGTGGAGGTGTCCGGGGGTAACTGCTGTCCAGACTCGGAGAGGACTGTTGTCAGGGGGAGTGTCCGGGGGTAACTGCTGTCCAGACTCGGAGGGGACTGTTGTCAGGGGGCGGGGGTGTCCGGGGGTAACTGCTGTCCAGACTCGGAGAGGACTGTTGTCAGGGGGAGTGTCCGGGGGTAACTGCTGTCCAGACTCGGAGGGGACTGTAGTCAGGGGGAGTGTCCGGGGGTAACTGCTGTCCAGACTCGGAGGGGACTGTTGTCGGGGGGTGGAGGTGTCCGGGGGTAACTGCTGTCCAGACTCGGAGAGGACAGTTGTCAGGGGGAGTGTCTGGGGGTAACTGCTGTCCAGACTCGGAGGGGAATGTTGTCAGGGGGAGTGTCCGGGGGTAACTGCCGTCCAGACTCGGAGGGGATTTTTGTCAGGGGGGGTGTCTGGGGGTAACTGCTGTCCAGACTCGGAGGGGACTGTTGTCAGGGGGAGTGTCTGGGGGTACCTGCTGTCCCGACTCGGAGGGGTCTGTTGTCAGGGGGAGTGTCCATGGGTAACTGCTGTCCAGACTTGCAGGGGACTGTTGTCGGGGGCAGTGTCCGGGGGTAACTGCTGTCCAGACTCGGAGGGCAATATTGTCAGGGGGAGTGTCCGGGGGTAACTGCTGTCCAGACTCGGAGGGGACTGTTGTCAGGGGGGGTGTCCGGGGGTAACTGCTGTCCAGACTCGGAGGGGACTGTTGTCGGGGGGCGTGTCCGGGGGTCACTTCTGTCCAGACTTGGAGGGGACTGTTGTCAGGGGGAGTGTCTGGGGGTAACTGCTGTCCAGACTCGGAGGGGACTGTTGTCAGGGGGAGCGTCCGGGGGTAACTGCTGTCCAGACTCGGAGGGGACTGTTGTCAGGGGGGGTGTCCGGGGGTAAGTGCTGTCCAGACTCGGAGGGGACTGTTGTCAGGGGGAGTGTCCGGGGGTAACGCTGTCCAGACTCGGAGGGGACTGTTGTCGGGGGCAGTGTCCGGGGGTAACTGCTGTCCAGACTCGGAGGGGACTGTTGTCAGGCAGACTGTCCGGGGGTAACTGCTGTCCAGACTCGGAGGGGACTGTTGTCAGGGGGAGTGTCCGGGGGTAACTGCTGTCCAGACTCGGAGGGGTCTGTTGTCAGGGGGAGTGTCGGGGGGTAACTGCTGTCCAGACTCTGAGGGGACTGTTGTCGGGGGCAGTGTCCGGGGGTAACTGCTGTCCAGACTCGGAGGGGACTGTTGTCGGGGGAGTGTCTGGGGGTACCTGCTGTCCAGACTCGGAGGGGACTGTTGTCAGGAGGGGTGTCCGGGGGTAAAACCTGTCCAGACTCGGAGGGGACTGTTGTCGGAGGGAGTGTCTGGGGGTAACTGCTTTCCAGACTCGGAGGGGACTGTTGTCAGGGGGAGTGTCCGGGGGTAACTGCTGTCCAGACTCGGAGGGGACTGTTGTCAGAGGGATGTCTGGGGGTAACTGCTGTCCAGACTCGGAGGGGACTGTTGTCATGTGGGGTGTCCGGGGGGAACTGCTGTCCAGACTCGGAGGGGACTGTTGTCAGGGGGCGGAGGTGTCCGGGGGTAACTGCTGTCCCGACTCGGAGGGGACTGTTGTCAGGAGGTGGAGGTGTCCGGGGGTAACTGCTGTCCAGACTCGGAGGGGACTGTTGTCAGGGGGAGTGTCCGGGGGTAACTGCTGTCCAGACTCGGAGGGGACTGTTGTCAGGGGGAGTGTCCGGGGGTAACTGCTGTCCAGACTCGGAGGGGACTGTTGTCAGGGGGGTGTCTGGGGGTAACTGCTGTCCAGACTCGGAGGGGACTGTTGTCATGGGGGGTGTCCGGGGGTAACTGCTGTCCAGACTCGGAGGGGACTGTTGTCGGGGGGCGGAGGTGTCCGGGGGTAACTGCTGTCCAGACTCGGAGGGGACTGTTGTCAGGGGGAGTGTCCGGGGGTAACTGCTGTCTAGACTCGGAGGGGACTGTTGTCAGGGGGAGTGTCCGGGGGTAACTGCTGTCCAGACTCGGAGGGGACTGTTGTCAGGGGGAGTGTCCGGGGGTAACTGCATGTCTGACTCGGAGGGGACTGTTGTCGGGGGAGTGTCCGGGGGTAACTGCTGTCCAGACTCGGAGGGGACTGTTGTCAGGGGGTGGTCCGGTGGTAACTGCTGTCCAGACTCGGAGGGGACTGTTGTCAGGGGCGGTGTCCGGGGGTAACTGCTGCCCAGACTCGGAGGGGACTGTTGTCATGGGGAGTGTCCGGGGGTAAATGCTGTCCAGACCTGGAGGGGACTGTTGTCAGGGGGAGTGTCCGGGGGTAACTGCTGTCCAGACTCGGAGGGGACTGTTGTCATGGGGAGTGTCCGGGGGTAACTGCTGTCCAGACTCTGAGGGGACTGTTGTCGGGAGGTGGAGGTGTCCGGGGGTAACTGCTGTCCAGACTCGGAGAGGACTGTTGTCAGGGGGAGTGTCCGGGGGTAACTGCTGTCCAGACTCGGAGGGGACTGTTGTCAGGGGGCGGGGGTGTCCGGGGGTAACTGCTGTCCAGACTCGGAGAGGAGTGTTGTCAGGGGGAGTGTCCGGGGGTAACTGCTGTCCAGACTCGGAGGGGACTGTTGTCAGGGGGAGTGTCTGGGGGTAACTGCTGTCCAGACTCGGAGGGGACTGTTGTCGGGGGGTGGAGGTGTCCGGGGGTAACTGCTGTCCAGACTCGGAGAGGACAGTTGTCAGGGGGAGTGTCTGGGGGCAACTGCTGTCCAGACTCGGAGGGGACTGTTGTCAGGGGGAGTGTCCGGGGGTAACTGCTGTCCAGACTCGGAGGGGATTGTTGTCAGGGGGGGTGTCTGGGGGTAACTGCTGTCCAGACTCGGAGGGGACTGTTGTCAGGGGGGGTGTCTGGGGGTAACTGCTGTCCAGACTCGGAGGGGATTGTTGTCAGGGGCGGTGTCCGGGGGTAACTGCTGCCCAGACTCGGAGGGGACTGTTGTCATGGGGAGTGTCCGGGGGTAAATGCTGTCCAGACCTGGAGGGGACTGTTGTCAGGGGGAGTGTCCGGGGGTAACTGCTGTCCAGACTCGGAGGGGACTGTTGTCATGGGGAGTGTCCGGGGGTAACTGCTGTCCAGACTCTGAGGGGACTGTTGTCGGGAGGTGGAGGTGTCCGGGGGTAACTGCTGTCCAGACTCGGAGAGGACTGTTGTCAGGGGGAGTGTCCGGGGGTAACTGCTGTCCAGACTCGGAGGGGACTGTTGTCAGGGGGCGGGGGTGTCCGGGGGTAACTGCTGTCCAGACTCGGAGAGGAGTGTTGTCAGGGGGAGTGTCCGGGGGTAACTGCTGTCCAGACTCGGAGGGGACTGTTGTCAGGGGGAGTGTCTGGGGGTAACTGCTGTCCAGACTCGGAGGGGACTGTTGTCGGGGGGTGGAGGTGTCCGGGGGTAACTGCTGTCCAGACTCGGAGAGGACAGTTGTCAGGGGGAGTGTCTGGGGGCAACTGCTGTCCAGACTCGGAGGGGACTGTTGTCAGGGGGAGTGTCCGGGGGTAACTGCTGTCCAGACTCGGAGGGGATTGTTGTCAGGGGGGGTGTCTGGGGGTAACTGCTGTCCAGACTCGGAGGGGACTGTTGTCAGGGGGGGTGTCTGGGGGTAACTGCTGTCCAGACTCGGAGGGGATTGTTGTCAGGGGGGGTGTATGGGGGTAACTGCTGTCCAGACTCGGAGGGGACTGTTGTCAGGGGGGGTGTCTGGGGGTAACTGCTGTCCAGACGCGGAGGGGTCTGTTGTCAGGGGGAGTGTCCAGGGGTAACTGCTGTCCAGACTTGGAGGGGACTGTTGTCGGGGGCAGTGTCCGGGGGTACCTGCTGTCCAGACTCGGAGGGGAATATTGTCAGGGGGAGTGTCCGGGGATAACTGCTGTCCAGACTCGGAGGGGACTGTTGTCAGGGGGGGTGTCCGGGGGTAACTGCTGTCCAGACTCGGAGGGGACTGTTGTCGGGGGGCGTGTCCGGGGGTCACTGCTGTCCAGTCTTGGAGGGGACTGTTGTCAGGGGGAGTGTCTGGGGGTATCTGCGGTCCAGACTCGGAGGGGACTGTTGTCAGGGGGAGTTTCCGGGGGTAACTGCTGTCCAGATTCGGAGGGAACTGTTGTCAGGGGGGGTGTCCGCGGGTAACTGCTGTCCAGACTCGGAGGGGACTGTTGTCAGGGGGAGTGTCCGGGGGTAACGCTATCCAGACTCGGAGGGGACTGTTGTCGGGGGCAGTGTCCGGGGCTACCTGCTGTCCAGACTCGGAGGGGACTGTTGTCAGGCAGACTGTCCGGGGGTAACTGCTGTCCAGACTCGGAGGGGACTGTTGTCAGGGGGAGTGTCCGGGGGTAACTGCTGTCCAGACTCGGAGGGGTCTGTTGTCAGGGGGAGTGTCTGGGGGTAACTGCTGTCCAGACTCTGAGGGGACTGTTGTCGGGGGCAGTGTCCGGGGGTAACTGCTGTCCAGACTCGGAGGGGACTGTTGTCAGGGGGAGTGTCTGGGGGTACCTGCTCTCCAGACTCGGAGGGGACTGTTGTCAGGAGGGGTGTCCGGGGGTAAATACTGTCCAGACTCGGAGGGGACTGTTGTCGGAGGGATTGTCTGGGGGTAACTGCTTTCCAGACTCGGAGGGGACTGTTGTCAGGGGGAGTGTCCGGGGGTAACTGCTGTCCAGACTCGGAGGGGACTGTTGTCAGGGGGGTGTCTGGGGGTAACTGCTGTCCAGACTCGGAGGGGACTGTTGTCATGTGGGGTGTCCGGGGGTAACTGCTGTCCAGACTCGGAGGGGACTGTTGTCAGGGGGCAAAGGTGTCCGGGGGTAACTGCTGTCCAGACTCGGAGCGGACTGTTGTCAGGGGGAGTGTCCGGGGGTAACTGCTGTCCAGACTCGGAGGGGACTGTTGTCAGGGGGGGTGCCGGGGGTAACTGCTGCCCAGACTCGGAGGGGACTGTTGTCAGGGGGAGTGTCCGGGGGTAACTGCTGTCCAGACTCGGAGGGGACTGTTGTCAGGGGGAGTGTCTGGGGGTAACTGCTGTCCAGACTCGGAGGGGACTGTTGTCGGGGGGTGGAGGTGTCCGGGGGTAACTGCTGTCCAGACTCGGAGAGGACATTTGTCAGGGGGAGTGTCTGGGGGTAACTGCTGTCCAGACTCGGAGGGGACTGTTGTCAGGGGGAGTGTCCGGGGGTAACAGCTGTCCAGACTCGGAGGGGAATGTTGTCAGGGGGCGCGGGTGTCCGGGGGAAACTGCTGTCCAGACTCGGAGGGGACTGTTGTCGGGGGGAGTGTCCGGGGACAACTGCTGTCCAGACTCGGAGGGGAATGTTGTCCGGTGGCGGGGGTGTCCGGGGGTAACTGCTGTCCAGACTCGGAGGGGACTGTTGTCAGGGGGAGTGTCCGAGGGTAACTGCTGTCCAGACTCGGAGGGGACTGTTGTCAGGGGAGTGTCCGGGCGTAAATGCTGTCCAGACTCGGAGGGGACTGTTGTCAGGGGGAGTGTCCGGGCGTAACTGCTGTCCTGACTCGGAGGGGACTGTTGTCAGGGGGGGTGTCCGGGGGTAACAGCTGTCCAGACCTGGAGGGGTCTGTTGTCAGGGGGGGTGTCTGGGGGTAACTGCTGTCCAGACTCGGAGGGGTCTGTTGTCAAGGGCAGTGTCCGGGGGTAACTGCTGTCCAGACTTGGAGGGGACTGTTGTCAGGGGGGGTGTCCGGGGGTAACTGCTGTCCAGACTCGGAGGGGACTGTTGTCGGGGGGCGTGTCCGGGGGTAACTGCTGTCCAGACTTGGAGGGGACTGTTGTCAGGGGGAGTGTCTGGGGGTAACTGCTGTCCAGACTCGGAGGGGACTGTTGTCACGGGGAGTGTCCGGGGGCAACAGCTGTCCAGACTCGGAGGGGACTGTTGTCAGGCAGACTGTCCGGGGGTAACTGCTGTCCAGACTCGGAGGGGACTGTTGTCAGGGGGAGTGTCCGCGTGTAACTGCTGTCCAGACTCGGAGGGGACTGTTGTCATGGGGAGTGTCTGGGGGTAACTGCTGTCCAGACCCGGAGGGGACTGTTGTCAGGTGGGGTGTCCGGGGGTAAATGCTGTCCAGACTCGGAGGGGACTGTTGTCAGGGGGCGGAATGTCCGGGGGTAACTGCTGTCCAGACTCGGAGGGGACTGTTGTCGGGGGCAGTGTCCGGGGGTAACTGCTGTCCAGACACGGAGGGGACTGTTGTCGGGGGCAGTGTCCGGGGGTAACTGCTGTCCAGACTCGGAGGGGACTGTTGTCAGGGGTGGTGTCCGGTGGTAAATGCTGTCCAGACTCGGAGGGGACTGTTGTCGGGGGCAGTGTCCGGGGGTAACTGCTGTCCAGACTCGGAGGGGACTGTTGTCAGGGGGAGTGTCCGGGGGTAAATGCTGTCCAGACTCGGAGGGGTCTGTTGTCAGGGGGGGTGTCCGGGGGTAACTGCTGTCCAGAATCGGAGGGGACTGTTGTCGGAGGGAGTGTCTGGGGGTAACTGCTTTCCCGACTCGGAGGGGACTGTTGTCAGGGGGCGGGGGTGTCCGGGGGTAACTGCTGTCCAGACTCGGAGGGGACTGTTGTCAGGGGGCGGAGGTGTCTGGGGGTAACTGCTGTCCAGACTCGGAGGGGAATGTTGTCGCGGGGAGTGTCTGCTGACAACTGCTGTCCAGACTCGGAGGGGACTGTTGTCAGGGGGCGGGGGTGTCCGGGGGTAACTGCTGTCCAGACTCGGAGGGGACTGTTGTCAGGGGGCGGAGGTGTCCGGGGATAACTGCTGTCCAGACTCGGAGGGGACTGTTGTCAGGGGGGGTGTCAGGGGGTAACTGCTGTCCAGACTCGGAGGGGACTGTTGTCAGGGGGCGGAGGTGTCCTGGGGTAACTGCTGTCCAGACTCGGAGGGGACGGTTGTCAGGGGGAGTGTCCGGGGGTAACTGCTGTCCTGACTCGGAGGGGACTGTTGTCAGGGAAGGTGTCCGGGGGTAACTGCTGTCCAGACTCGGAGGGGACTGTTGTCAGGGGGAGTGTCCGGGGGTAACGCTGTCCAGACTCGGAGGGGACTGTTGTCGGGGGCAGTGTCCGGGGGTAACTGCTGTCCAGACTCGGAGGGGACTGTTGTCAGGCAGACTGTCCGGGGGTAACTGCTGTCTAGACTCGGAGGGGACTGTTGTCGGGGGCAGTGTCCGGGGATAACTGCTGTCCAGACTCGGAGGGGACTGTTGTCAGGGGGGGTGTCCGGGGGTAAATGCTGTCCAGACTCGGAGGGGACTGTTGTCCGAGGGAGTGTCTGGGGGTAACTGCTTTCCAGACTCGGAGGGGACTGTTGTCAGGGGGGGTGTCCAGGGGTAACTGCTGTCCAGAATCGGAGGGGACTGTTGTCAGGGGGAGTGTCCGGGGGTAACTGCTGTCCAGACTCGGAGGGGACTGTTGTCAGGGGGCGGGGGTGTCCGGGCGAAACTGCTGTCCAGACTCGGAGGGGACTGTTGTCGGGGGGAGTGTCCGGGGACAACTGCTGTCCAGACTCGGAGGGGACTGTTGTCAGGTGGCGGGGGTGTCCGGGGGAAACTGCTGTCCCGACTCGGAGGGGACTGTTGTCAGGGGGAGTGTCCGAGGGTAACTGCTGTCCCGACTCGGAGGGGACTGTTGTCAGGAGGAGTGTCCGAGGGTAACTGCTGTCCAGACTCGGAGGGGACTGTTGTCAGCGGGAGTGTCCGGGCGTAAATGCTGTCCAGACTCGGAGGGGACTGTTGTCAGGGGGAGTGTCCGGGCGTAACTTCTGTCCAGAATCGGAGGGGACTGTTGTCAGGGGGGGTGTCCGGGGGTAACTGCTGTCCAGACCTGGAGGGGTCTGTTGTCAGGGGGGGTGTCTGTGGGTAACTGCTGTCCAGACCTGGAGGGGTCTGTTGTCAGGGGGAGTGTCCGGGGGTAACTGCTGTCCAGACTTGGAGGGGACTGTTGTCAGGGGGATGTCCGGGGGTAACTTCTGTCCAGACTCGGAGGGGACTGTTGTCAGGTTGTCAGGGTGAGTGTCCGAGGGTAACTGCTGTCCAGACTCGGAGGGGACTGTTGCCAGGGGGGGTGTCCAGGGGTAACTGCTGTCCAGACTCGGAGGGGACTGTTGTCAGGGGGCGGGGGTGTCCGGGGGAAACTGCTGTCCAGACTCGGAGGGGACTGTTGTCGGGGGGAGTGTCCGGGGACAACTGCTGTCCAGACTCGGAGGGGACTGTTGTCAGGTGGCGGGGTTGTCCGGGGGTAACTGCTGTCCCGACTCGGAGGGGACTGTTGTCAGGGGGAGTGTCCGAGGGTAGCTGCTGTCCAGACTCGGAGGGGACTGTTGTCAGGGGGAGTGTCCGAGGGTAACTGCTGTCCAGACTCGGAGGGGACTGTTGTCAGGGGGAGTGTCCGGGCGTAAATGCTGTCCAGACTCGGAGGGGACTGTTGTCAGGGGGAGTGTCCGGGCGTAACTGCTGTCCAGACTCGGAGTGGACTGTTGTCAGGGGTGGTGTCCGGGGGTAACTGCTGTCCAGACCTGGAGGGGTCTGTTGTCAGGGGGGGTGTCTGGGGGTAACTGCTGTCCAGACTCGGAGGCGTCTGTTGTCAGGGGGAGTGTCCGGGTGTAACTGCTGTCCAGACTTGGAGGGGACTGTTGTCAGGGGGGGTGTCCGGGGGTAACTGCTGTCCAGACTCGGAGGGGACTGTTGTCGGGGGGCGTGTCCGGGGGTCACTGCTGTCCAGACTTGGAGGGGACTGTTGTCAGGGGCAGTGTCTGGGGGTAACTGCTGTCCAGACTCGGAGGGGACTGTTGTCATGGGGAGTGTCCGGGGGCAACAGCTGTCCAGACTCGGAGGGGACTGTTGTCAGGCAGACTGTCCGGGGGTAACTGCTGTCCAGACTCGGATGGGACTGTTGTCAGGGGGAGTGTCCGGGTGTAACTGGTGTCCAGACTCGGAGGGGACTGTTGTCATGGGGAGTGTCTGGGGGTAACTGCTGTCCAGACTCGGAGGGGACTGTTGTCAGGGGGGGTGTCCGGGGGTAAATGCTGTCCAGACTCGGAGGGGACTATTGTCAGGGGGCGGAGTGTCCGGGGGTAACTGCTGTCCAGACGCGGAGGGGACTGTTGTCGGGGGCAGTGTCCGGGGGTAACTGCTGTCCAGACTCGGAGGGGACTGTTGTCAGGGGGTGTTGTCCGGGGGCAACTGCTGTCCAGACTCGGAGGGGACTGTTGTCAGGGGGAGTGTCCAGGGGTAACTGCTGTCCAGTCTCGGAGGGGACTGTTGTCGGGGGGCGGAGGTGTCCGGGGGTAACTACTGTCGAGACTCGGAGGGGTCTGTTGTCAGCGGGAGTGTCCGGGGGTATCTGCTGTCCAGACTCGGAGGGGACTGTTGTCAGCTTGTCAGGGTGAGTGTCCGAGGGTAACTGCTGTCCAGACTCGGAGGGGACTGTTGCCAGGGGGGGTGTCCAGGGGTAACTGCTGTCCAGACTCGGAGGGGACTGTTGTCAGGGGGCGGGGGTGTCCGGGGGAAACTGCTGTCCAGACTCGGAGGGGACTGTTGTCGGGGGGAGTGTCCGGGGACAACTGCTGTCCAGACTCGGAGGGGACTGTTGTCAGGTGGCGGGGTTGTCCGGGGGTAACTGCTGTCCCGACTCGGAGGGGACTGTTGTCAGGGGGAGTGTCCGAGGGTAGCTGCTGTCCAGACTCGGAGGGGACTGTTGTCAGGGGGAGTGTCCGAGGGTAACTGCTGTCCAGACTCGGAGGGGACTGTTGTCAGGGGGAGTGTCCGGGCGTAAATGCTGTCCAGACTCGGAGGGGACTGTTGTCAGGGGGAGTGTCCGGGCGTAACTGCTGTCCAGACTCGGAGTGGACTGTTGTCAGGGGTGGTGTCCGGGGGTAACTGCTGTCCAGACCTGGAGGGGTCTGTTGTCAGGGGGGGTGTCTGGGGGTAACTGCTGTCCAGACTCGGAGGCGTCTGTTGTCAGGGGGAGTGTCCGGGTGTAACTGCTGTCCAGACTTGGAGGGGACTGTTGTCAGGGGGGGTGTCCGGGGGTAACTGCTGTCCAGACTCGGAGGGGACTGTTGTCGGGGGGCGTGTCCGGGGGTCACTGCTGTCCAGACTTGGAGGGGACTGTTGTCAGGGGCAGTGTCTGGGGCTAACTGCTGTCCAGACTCGGAGGGGACTGTTGTCATGGGGAGTGTCCGGGGGCAACAGCTGTCCAGACTCGGAGGGGACTGTTGTCAGGCAGACTGTCCGGGGGTAACTGCTGTCCAGACTCGGATGGGACTGTTGTCAGGGGGAGTGTCCGGGTGTAACTGGTGTCCAGACTCGGAGGGGACTGTTGTCATGGGGAGTGTCTGGGGGTAACTGCTGTCCAGACTCGGAGGGGACTGTTGTCAGGGGGGGTGTCCGGGGGTAAATGCTGTCCAGACTCGGAGGGGACTATTGTCAGGGGGCGGAGTGTCCGGGGGTAACTGCTGTCCAGACGCGGAGGGGACTGTTGTCGGGGGCAGTGTCCGGGGGTAACTGCTGTCCAGACTCGGAGGGGACTGTTGTCAGGGGGTGTTGTCCGGGGGCAACTGCTGTCCAGACTCGGAGGGGACTGTTTTCAGGGGGAGTGTCCAGGGGTAACTGCTGTCCAGTCTCGGAGGGGACTGTTGTCGGGGGGCGGAGGTGTCCGGGGGTAACTACTGTCGAGACTCGGAGGGGTCTGTTGTCAGCGGGAGTGTCCGGGGGTATCTGCTGTCCAGACTCGGAGGGGACTGTTGTCGGGGGCAGTGTCCGGGGGTAACTTCTGTCCAGACTCGGAGGGGACTGTTGTCAGGTTTTCAGGGGGAGTGTCCGAGGGTAACTGCTGTCCAGACTCGGAGGGGACTGTTGTCAGGGGGGGTGTCCGGGGGTAACTGCTGTCCAGACTCGGAGGGGACTGTTGTCAGGGGGAGTGTCCAGGGGTAACTGCTGTCCAGTCTCGGAGGGGACTGTTGTCGGGGGGCGGAGGTGTCCGGGGGTAACTACTGTCCAGACTCGGAAGGGTCTGTTGTCAGCGGGAGTGTCCGGGGGTATCTGCTGTCCAGACTCGGAGGGGACTGTTGTCGGGGGGGTGTCCGGGGGTAACTGCTGTCCAGACTCGGAGGGGACTGTTGTCAGGAGGTGGAGGTCTCCGTGGGTAACTGCTGTCCAGACTCGGAGGGGACTGTTGTCAGGGGGAGTGTCCGGGGGTATCTGCTGTCCAGACTCGGAGGGGACTGTTGTCAGGGGCAGTGTCCGGGGGTAACTGCTGTCCAGACTCGGAGGGGACTGTTGTCGGGGGCAGGGTCCGGGGGTAAATGCTGTCCAGACTCGGAGGGGACTGTTGTCAGGGGGAGTGTCCGGGACTAACTGCTGTCCAGACTCGGAGGGGACTGTTGTCAGGGTGAGTGTCTAGGGGTAACTGCTGTCCAGACGCGGAGGGGACTGTTGTCAGGGGGAGTGTCTGGGGATAATGCTGTCCAGACTAGGAGGGGACTGTTGTCAGGGGGGGTGTCCGGGGGCAACTGCTGTCCAGACTCGGAGGGGACTGTTGTCAGGTGGGGTGTCCGGGGGCAACTGCTGTCCAGACTCGGAGGGGACTGTTGTCAGGGGGAGTGTCCGGGGGTAACTGCTGTCCAGACTCGGAGGGGACTGTTGTCAGGGGGGGTGTCCGGGGGTAACTGCTGTCCAGACTCGGAGGGGACTGTTGTCGGGGGGAGTGTCCGGGGGTAACTGCTGTCCAGACTCGGAGGGGACTGTTGTCAGGGGGAGTGTCCGGGGGTAACGCTGTCCAGACTCGGAGGGGACTGTTGTCGGGGGGAGTGTCTGGGGTAACCCCTGTCCAGATTCGGAGTGGTTTCTTGTCAGGGGGGGTGTCCTTGGGTAACTGCTGTCCAGATTCGGAGGGGACTGTTGTCAGGGGGAGTGTCCGGTGGTAACTGCTGTCCAGACTCGGAGGGGACTGTTGTCAGGGGGCGGATGTGTCCGGGGGTAACTGCTGTCCAGACTCGGAGGGGACTGTTGTCATGGGGGGTGTCCAGGGGTAACTGCTGTCCAGACTCGGAGGGGACCGTTGTCAGGGGGAGTGTCCGGGGGTAACTGCTGTCCAGACCAGGAGGGGACTTTTGTCAGGGGGAGTGTCCGGGGGTAACTGCTGTCCAGACTCGGAGGGGACTGTTGTCAGGGGGAGTGTCTGGGGGTAACTGCTGTCCAGACTCGGAGGGGACTGTTGTCGGAGGGAGTGTCCGGGGGTAACTGCTGTCCAGACTAGGAGCGGGCTGTTGTCAGGGGGGGTGTCCGGGGGTAACTGCTGTCCAGACTCGGAGGGGACTGTTGTCGGGGGGGTGTCCGGGGGTAACTGCCGTCCAGACTCGTAGGGGTCTGTTGTCAGGGGGTGTGTCCGGGGGTAACTGCTGTCCAGACTCGGAGGGGACTGTTGTCAGGGGGAGTGTCCGGGGGCAACTGCTGTCCAGACTCGGAGGGGACTGTTGTCAGGGGGAGTGTCCGGGGGCAACTGCTGTCCAGACTCGGAGGGGACTGTTGTCAGGGGGAGTGTCCGGGGGTAACTGCTGTCCAGACTCGGAGGGGACTGTTGTCAGGGGGAGTGTCCGGGGGTATCTGCTGTCCAGACTCGGAGGGGACTGTTGTCGGGGGGCGGAGGTGTCCGGGGGTAACTGCTGTCCAGACTCGGAGGAGTCTGTTGTCAGGGGGAGTGTCCGGGGGTAACTGCTGTCCAGACTCGTAGGGGACTGTTGTCAGTGGGAGTGTCTGGGGGTAACTGCTGTCCAGACTCGGAGGGGACTGTTGTCGGGGGGCGGAGGTGTCCGGGGGTAACTGCTGTCCAGACTCGGAGGGGACTGTTGTCGGGGGCAGTGTCCGGGGGTAACTGCTGTCCAGACTCGGAGGGGACTGTTGTCGGTGGCAGTGTCCGGGGGTAACTGCTGTCCAGACTCGGAGGGGACTGTTGTCAGGGGGGGTGTCCGGGAGTAAATGCTGTCCAGACTCGGAGGGGACTGTTGTCGGAGGGATTGCCTGGGGGTAACTGCTTTCCAGCCTCGGAGGGGACTGTTGTCAGGGGGGGTGTCCAGGGGTAACTGCTGTCCAGACTCGGAGGGGACTGCTGTCAGCGGGAGTGTCCGGGGGTAACTGCTGTCCAGACTCGGGGGGGGACTGTTGTCAGGGGGCGGGGGTGTCCGGGGGTAACTGCTGTCCAGACTCGGAGGGGACTGTTGTCGGTGGGAGTGTCCGGGGACAACTGCTGTCCAGACTCGGAGGGGACTGTTGTCAGGTGGCGGGGGTGTCCAGGTGTAACTGCTGTCCCGACTCGGAGGGGACTGTTGTCAGGGGGAGTGTCCGAGGGTAACTGCTGTCTAGACTCGGAGGGGACTGTTGTCACGGGGAGTGTCCGAGGGTAACTGCTGTCCAGACTCGGAGGGGACTGTTGTCAGGGGGAGTGTCCGGGCGTAAATGCTGTCCAGACTCGGAGGGGACTGTTGTCAGGGGGAGTGTCCGGGCGTAACTGCTGTCCAGACTCGGAGGGGACTGTTGTCAGGGGGGGTGTCCGGGGGTAACTGCTGTCCAGACTCGGAGGGGTCTGTTGTCAGGGGGGGGTGTCTGGGGATAACTGCTGTCCAGACTCGGAGGGGTCTGTTGTCAGGGGGAGTGTCCGGGGGTAACTGCTGTCCAGACTTGGAGGGGACTGTTGTCAGGGGGGGTGTCCGGGGGTAACTGCTGTCCAGACTCGGAGGGGACTGTTGTCGGGGGGCGTGTCCGGGGTTCACTGCTGTCCAGACTTGGAGGGGACTGTTGTCAGGGGGAGTGCCTGGGGGCAACTGCTGTCCAGACTCGGAGGGGAATGTTGTCATGGGGAGTGTCCGGGGGCAACAGCTGTCCAGACTCGGAGGGGACTGTTGTCAGGGGGAGTGTCCGGGTGTAACTGCTGTCCAGACTCGGAGGGGACTGTAGTCATGGGGAGTGTCCGGGGGTAACTGCTGTCCAGACTCGGAGGGGACTGTTGTCAAGGGGGGTGTCCGGGGGTAAATGCTGTCCAGACTCGGAGGGGACTGTTGTCAGGGGGCGGAGTGTCCGTGGGTAACTGCTGTCCAGACTCGGAGGGGACTGTTGTCAGGGGGTGTGTCCAGGGGTAACTGCTGTCCAGACTCGGAGGGGACTGTTGTCAGGGGGCGGAGGTGTCCGGGGGTAACTGCTGTCCAGACTCAGACGGGACTGTTGTCAGGGGGGGTGTCCAGGGGTAACTGCTGTCCAGACTTGGAGGGGACTGTTGTCAGGGGGCGGAGGTGTCCTGGGGTAACTGCTGTCCAGACTCGGAGGGGACCGTTGTCAGGGGGAGTGTCCGGGGGTAACTGCTGTCCAGACTCGGAGGGGACTGTTGTCAGGTATGGTGTCCGGGGGTAACTGCTGTCCAGACTCGGAGGGGACTGCTGTCAGGGGGAGTGTCCGGGGGTAACTGCTGTCCAGACTCGGAGGGGACTGTTGTCTGGGAGCGGATGTGTCCGGGGGTAACTGCTGTCCAGACTCGGAGGGGAATTTTGTCTGGGGGAGTGTCCGGGGGTAACTGCTGTCCAGACTCGGAGGGGACTGTTGTCAGGGGGAGTGTCCGGGGGGTAACTGCTGTCCAGACTCGGAGGGGACTGTTGTCAGGGGGTGTTGTCCGGGGGCAACTGCTGTCCAGACTCGGAGGGGACTGTTGTCAGGGGGAGTGTCCAGGGGTAACTGCTGTCCAGTCTCGGAGGGGACTGTTGTCGGGGGGCGGAGGTGTCCGGGGGTAACTACTGTCGAGACTCGGAGAGGTCTGTTGTCAGCGGGAGTGTCCGGGGGTATCTGCTGTCCAGACTCGGAGGGGACTGTTGTCGGGGGCAGTGTCCGGGGGTAACTTCTGTCCAGACTCGGAGGGGACTGTTGTCAGGTTTTCAGGGGGAGTGTCCGAGGGTAACTGCTGTCCAGACTCGGAGGGGACTGTTGTCAGGGGGGGTGTCCGGGGGTAACTGCTGTCCAGACTCGGAGGGGACTGTTGTCAGGGGGAGTGTCCAGGGGTAACTGCTGTCCAGTCTCGGAGGGGACTGTTGTCGGGGGGCGGAGGTGTCCGGGGGTAACTACTGTCCAGACTCGGAAGGGTCTGTTGTCAGCGGGAGTGTCCGGGGGTATCTGCTGTCCAGACTCGGAGGGGACTGTTGTCGGGGGCTGTCCGGGGGTAACTGCTGTCCAGACTCGGAGGGGACTGTTGTCAGGAGGTGGAGGTCTCCGTGGGTAACTGCTGTCCAGACTCGGAGGGGACTGTTGTCAGGGGGAGTGTCCGGGGGTAACTGCTGTCCAGACTCGGAGGGGACTGTTGTCAGGGGCAGTGGCCGGGGATAACTGCTGTCCAGACTCGGAGGGGACTGTTGTCGGGGGCAGTGTCCGGGGGTAAATGCTGTCCAGACTCGGAGGGCACTGTTGTCAGGGGGAGTGTCCGGGGCTAACTGCTGTCCAGACTCGGAGGGGACTGTTGTCAGGGTGAGTGTCAAGGGGTAACTGCTGTCCAGACGCGGAGGGGACTGTTGTCAGGGGGAGTGTCTGGGGGTAACGCTGTCCAGACTAGGAGGGGACTGTTGTCAGGGGGGGTGTCCGGGGGCAACTGCTGTCCAGACTCGGAGGGGACTGTTGTCAGGTGGGGTGTCCGGGGGCAACTGCTGTCCAGACTCGGAGGGGACTGTTGTCAGGGGGAGTGTCCGGGGGTAACTGCTGTCCAGACTCGGAGGGGACTGTTGTCAGGGGGAGTGTCCGGGGGTAACTGCTGTCCAGACTCGGTGGGGACTGTTGTCGGGGGGAGTGTCCGGGGGTAACTGCTGTCCAGACTCGGAGGGGACTGTTGTCAGGGGTAGTGTCCGGGGGTAACGCTGTCCAGACTCGGAGGGGACTGTTGTCGGGGGGAGTGTCTGGGGTAACCCCTGTCCAGATTCGGAGGGGTTTCTTGTCAGGGGGGGTGTCCTTGCGTAACTGCTGTCCAGATTCGGAGGGGACTGTTGTCAGGGGGTGTGTCCGGGGGTAACTGCTGTCCAGACTCGGAGGGGACTGTTGTCAGGGGGCGGATGTGTCCGGGGGTAACTGCTGTCCAGACTCGGAGGGGACTGTTGTCATGGGGGGTGTCCAGGGGTAACTGCTGTCCAGACTCGGAGGGGACCGTTGTCAGGGGGAGTGTCCGGGGGGTAACTGCTGTCCAGACCAGGAGGGGACTTTTGTCAGGGGGAGTGTCCGGGGGTAACTGCTGTCCAGACTCGGAGGGGACTGTTGTCAGGGGGAGTGTCTGGGGGTAACTGCTGTCCAGACTCGGAGGGGACTGTTGTCGGGGGGAGTGTCCTGGGGTAACTGCTGTCCAGACTAGGAGCGGACTGTTGTCAGGGGGGGTGTCCGGGGGTAACTGCTGTCCAGACTCGGAGGGGACTGTTGTCGGGGGGGTGTCCGGGGGTAACTGCCGTCCAGACTCGTTGGGGTCTGTTGTCAGGGGGTGTGTCCGGGGGTAACTGCTGTCCAGACTCGGAGGGGACTGTTGTCAGGGGGAGTGTCCGGGGGTAACTGCTGTCCAGACACGGAGGGGACTGTTGTCAGGGGGAGTGTCTGGGGGCAACTGCTGTCCAGACTCGGAGGGGACTGTTGTCAGGGGGAGTGTCCGGGGGCAACTGCTGTCCAGACTCGGAGGGGACTGTTGTCGGGGGGGTGTCCGGGGGTAACTGCTGTCCAGACTCGGAGGGGTCTGTTGTCAGGGGGAGTGTCCGGGGGTAACTGCTGTCCAGACTCGGAGGGGACTGTTGTCAGTGGGAGTGTCTGGGGGTAACTGCTGTCCAGACTCGGAGGGGACTGTTCGGGGGTAACTGCTGTCCAGACTCGGAGGGGACTGTTGTCAGGGGGGGGTGTCCAGGGCTAACTGCTGTCCAGACTCGGAGGGGACTGCTGTCAGCGGGAGTGTCCGGGGGTAACTGCTGTCCAGACTCGGGGGGGGACTGTTGTCAGGGGGCGGGGGGTGTCCGGGGGTAACTGCTGTCCAGACTCGGAGGGGGACTGTTGTCGGGGGGAGTGTCCGGGGACAACTGCTGTCCAGACTCGGAGGGGGACTGTTGTCAGGTGGCGGGGGGTGTCCAGGAGTAACTGCTGTCCCGACTCGGAGGGGACTGTTGTCAGGGGGGAGTGTCGGAGGGTAACTGCTGTCTAGACTCGGAGGGGACTGTTGTCACGGGGAGTGTCCGAGGGTAACTGCTGTCCAGACTCGGAGGGGACTGTTGTCAGGGGGGGTGTCCGGGCGTAAATGCTGTCCAGACTCGGAGGGGACTGTTGTCAGGGGGAGTGTCCGGGCGTAACTGCTGTCCAGACTCGGAGGGGACTGTTGTCAGGGGGGGTGTCCGGGGGGTAACTGCTGTCCAGACTCGGAGGGGTCTGTTGTCAGGGGGGGTGTCTGGGGATAACTGCTGTCCAGACTCGGAGGGGTCTGTTGTCAGGGGGAGTGTCCGGGGGTAACTGCTGTCCAGACTTGGAGGGGACTGTTGTCAGGGGGGGGTGTCCGGGGGTAACTGCTGTCCAGACTCGGAGGGGGACTGTTGTCGGGGGGCGTGTCCGGGGTTCACTGCTGTCCAGACTTGGAGGGGACTGTTGTCAGGGGGAGTGCCTGGGGGCAACTGCTGTCCAGACTCGGAGGGGACTGTTGTCATGGGGAGTGTCCGGGGGGCAACAGCTGTCCAGACTCGGAGGGGACTGTTGTCAGGGGGAGTGTCCGGGTGTAACTGCTGTCCAGACTCGGAGGGGACTGTAGTCATGGGGAGTGTCCGGGGGTAACTGCTGTCCAGACTCGGAGGGGACTGTTGTCAGGGGGGGTGTCCGGGGGTAAATGCTGTCCAGACTCGGAGGGGACTGTTGTCAGGGGGCGGAGTGTCCGGGGGTAACTGCTGTCCAGACTCGGAGGGGACTGTTGTCGGGGGCAGTGTCGCGGGGGTAACTGCTGTCCAGACCCGGAGGGGACTGTTGTCGGGGGCAGTGTCCGGGGGGTAACTGCTGTCCAGACTCGGAGGGGACTGTTGTCAGGGGTGGTGTCCGGGCGTAAATGCTGTCCAGACTCGGAGGGGGACTGTTGTCGGAGGGAGTTTCTGGGGGTAACTGTTTTCCAGACTTGGAGGGGACTGTTGTCAGGGGGGGTGTCCGGGCGTAACTGCTGTCCAGACTCGGAGGGGACTGTTGTCGGAGGGAGTGTCTGGGGGTAACTGCTTTCCAGACTCGGAGGGGGACTGTTGTCAGGGGGCGAGGGTGTCCGGGGGGTAACTGCTGTCCAGACTCGGAGGGGACTGTTGTCAGGGGGCGGAGGTGTCTGGGGGTAACTGCTGTCCAGACTCGGAGGGGACTGTTGTCGGGGGGAGTGTCTGGGGACAACTGCTGTCCAGACTCGGAGGGGACTGTTGTCAGGGGGGCGGGGGGTGTCCGGGGTAACTGCTGTCCAGACTCGGAGGGGACTGTTGTCAGGGGGAGTGTCCAGGGGTAACTGCTGTCCAGACTCGGAGGGGACTGTTGTCAGGTGGCGGAGGTGTCCGGGGGGAACTGCTGTCCAGACTCACACGGGACTGTTGTCAGGGGGAGTGTCCGGGGGTAACTGCTGTCCAGACTCGGAGGGGACTGTTGTCAGGGGGCGGAGGTGTCCTGGGGGTAACTGCTGTCCAGACTCGGAGGGGACTGTTGTCGGAGGGAGTGTCTGGGGGGTAACTGCTTTCCAGACTCAGAGGGGACTGTTGTCAGGGGTCGGGGGTGTCCGGGGGGTAACTGCTGTCCAGACTCGGAGGGGACTGTTGTCAGGGGGCGGAGGTGTCTGGTTGTAACTGCTGTCCAGACTCGGAGGGGACTGTTGTCGGGGGGAGTGTCTGCGGACAACTGCTGTCCAGACTCGGAGGGGACTGTTGTCAGCGGGCGGGGGTGTCCGGGGGGTAACTGCTGTCCAGACTCGGAGGGGACTGTTGTCAGGGGGAGTGTCCAGGGGTAACTGCTGTCCAGACTCGGAGGGGACTGTTGTCAGGGGGCGGAGGTGTCCCGGGGGTAACTGCTGTCCAGACTCAGACGGGACTGTTGTCAGGGGGGGGTGTCCGGGGGCAACTGCTGTCCAGACTTGGAGGGGACTGTTGTCAGGGGGCGGAGGTGTCCTGGGGTAACTGCTGTCCAGACTCGGAGGGGACCGTTGTCAGGGGGAGTGTCCGGGGGTAACTGCTGTCCAGTCCTCGGAGGGGACTTTTGTCCGGGATGGTGTCCGGGGGTAACTGCGGTCCAGACTCGGAGGGGACTGCTGTCAGGGGGAGTGTCCGGGGGTAACTGCTGTCCAGACTCGGAGGGGACTGTTGTCGGGGGGGCGGATGTGTCCGGGGGTAACTGCTGTCCAGACTCGGAGGGGAATTTTGTCTGGGGGAGTGTCCGGGGGTAACTGCTGTCCAGACTCGGAGGGGGACTGTTGTCAGGGGGAGTGTCCGGGGGTAACTGCTGTCCAGACTCGGAGGGGACTGTTGTCAGGGGGGGTTGTCCGGGGGCAACTGCTGTCCAGACTCGGAGGGCACTGTTGTCAGGGGGAGTGTCCAGGGGTAACTGCTGTCCAGTCTCGGAGGGGACTGTTGTCGGGCGGCGGAGGTGTCCTGGGGTAACTACTGTCCAGACTCGGAGGGGTCTGTTGTCAGCGGGAGTGTCCGGGGGTATCTGCTGTCCAGACTCGGAGGGGACTGTTGTCGGGGGCAGTGTCCGGGGGTAACTTCTGTCCAGACTCGGAGGGGACTGTTGTCAGGTTTTCAGGGGGAGTGTCCGAGGGTAACTGCTGTCCAGACTCGGAGGGGACTGTTGTCAGGGGGGGTGTCCGGGGGTAACTGCTGTCCAGACTCGGAGGGGACTGTTGTCAGGGGGAGTGTCCAGGGGTAACTGCTGTCCAGTCTCGGAGGGGGACTGTTGTCGGCGGGCGGAGGTGTCCGGGGGTAACTACTGTCCAGACTCGGAGGGGTCTGTTGTCAGCGGGAGTGTCCGGGGGTATCTGCTGTCCAGACTCGGAGGGGAGGAGGGGACTGTTGTCGGGGGGGTGTCCGGGGGTAACTGCTGTCCAGACTCGGAGGGGACTGTTGTCAGGAGGTGGAGGTGTCCGTGGGTAACTGCTGTCCAGACTCGGAGGGGACTGTTTTCAGGGGGAGTGTCCGGGGGTAACTGCTGTCCAGACTCGGAGGGGACTGTTGTCAGGGGGAGTGTCCGGGGGCAACTGCTGTCCAGACTCGGAGGGGACTGTTGTCAGGGGGGAGTGTCCAGGGGTAACTGCTGTCCAGTCTCGGAGGGGACTGTTGTCGGGGGGCGGAGGTGTCCGGGGGTAACTACTGTCGAGACTCGGAGGGGTCTGTTGTCAGCGGGAGTGTCCGGGGGTATCTGCTGTCCAGACTCGGAGGGGACTGTTGTCGGGGGCAGTGTCCGGGGGTAACTTCTGTCCAGACTCGGAGGGGACTGTTGTCAGGTTTTCAGGGGGAGTGTCCGAGGGTAACTGCTGTCCAGACTCGGAGGGGACTGTTGTCAGGGGGGGTGTCCGGGGGTAACTGCTGTCCAGACTCGGAGGGGACTGTTGTCAGGGGGAGTGTCCAGGGGTAACTGCTGTCCAGTCTCGGAGGGGACTGTTGTCGGGGGGCGGAGGTGTCCGGGGGTAACTACTGTCCAGACTCGGAAGGGTCTGTTGTCAGCGGGAGTGTCCGGGGGTATCTGCTGTCCAGACTCGGAGGGGACTGTTGTCGGGGGGGTGTCCGGGGGTAACTGCTGTCCAGACTCGGAGGGGACTGTTGTCAGGAGGTGGAGGTCTCCGTGGGTAACTGCTGTCCAGACTCGGAGGGGACTGTTGTCAGGGGGAGTGTCCGGGGGTAACTGCTGTCCAGACTCGGAGGGGACTGTTGTCAGGGGCAGTGTCCGGGGGTAACTGCTGTCCAGACTCGGAGGGGACTGTTGTCGGGGGCAGGGTCCGGGGGTAAATGCTGTCCAGACTCGGAGGGGACTGTTGTCAGGGGGAGTGTCCGGGACTAACTGCTGTCCAGACTCGGAGGGGACTGTTGTCAGGGTGAGTGTCTAGGGGTAACTGCTGTCCAGACGCGGAGGGGACTGTTGTCAGGGGGAGTGTCTGGGGGTAATGCTGTCCAGACTAGGAGGGGACTGTTGTCAGGGGGGGTGTCCGGGGGCAACTGCTGTCCAGACTCGGAGGGGACTGTTGTCAGGTGGGGTGTCCGGGGGCAACTGCTGTCCAGACTCGGAGGGGACTGTTGTCAGGGGGAGTGTCCGGGGGTAACTGCTGTCCAGACTCGGAGGGGACTGTTGTCAGGGGGGGTGTCCGGGGGTAACTGCTGTCCAGACTCGGAGGGGACTGTTGTCGGGGGGAGTGTCCGGGGGTAACTGCTGTCCAGACTCGGAGGGGACTGTTGTCAGGGGGAGTGTCCGGGGGTAACGCTGTCCAGACTCGGAGGGGACTGTTGTCGGGGGGAGTGTCTGGGGTAACCCCTGTCCAGATTCGGAGTGGTTTCTTGTCAGGGGGGGTGTCCTTGGGTAACTGCTGTCCAGATTCGGAGGGGACTGTTGTCAGGGGGAGTGTCCGGTGGTAACTGCTGTCCAGACTCGGAGGGGACTGTTGTCAGGGGGCGGATGTGTCCGGGGGTAACTGCTGTCCAGACTCGGAGGGGACTGTTGTCATGGGGGGTGTCCAGGGGTAACTGCTGTCCAGACTCGGAGGGGACCGTTGTCAGGGGGAGTGTCCGGGGGTAACTGCTGTCCAGACCAGGAGGGGACTTTTGTCAGGGGGAGTGTCCGGGGGTAACTGCTGTCCAGACTCGGAGGGGACTGTTGTCAGGGGGAGTGTCTGGGGGTAACTGCTGTCCAGACTCGGAGGGGACTGTTGTCGGAGGGAGTGTCCGGGGGTAACTGCTGTCCAGACTAGGAGCGGGCTGTTGTCAGGGGGGGTGTCCGGGGGTAACTGCTGTCCAGACTCGGAGGGGACTGTTGTCGGGGGGGTGTCCGGGGGTAACTGCCGTCCAGACTCGTAGGGGTCTGTTGTCAGGGGGTGTGTCCGGGGGTAACTGCTGTCCAGACTCGGAGGGGACTGTTGTCAGGGGGAGTGTCCGGGGGCAACTGCTGTCCAGACTCGGAGGGGACTGTTGTCAGGGGGAGTGTCCGGGGGCAACTGCTGTCCAGACTCGGAGGGGACTGTTGTCAGGGGGAGTGTCCGGGGGTAACTGCTGTCCAGACTCGGAGGGGACTGTTGTCAGGGGGAGTGTCCGGGGGTATCTGCTGTCCAGACTCGGAGGGGACTGTTGTCGGGGGGCGGAGGTGTCCGGGGGTAACTGCTGTCCAGACTCGGAGGAGTCTGTTGTCAGGGGGAGTGTCCGGGGGTAACTGCTGTCCAGACTCGTAGGGGACTGTTGTCAGTGGGAGTGTCTGGGGGTAACTGCTGTCCAGACTCGGAGGGGACTGTTGTCGGGGGGCGGAGGTGTCCGGGGGTAACTGCTGTCCAGACTCGGAGGGGACTGTTGTCGGGGGCAGTGTCCGGGGGTAACTGCTGTCCAGACTCGGAGGGGACTGTTGTCGGTGGCAGTGTCCGGGGGTAACTGCTGTCCAGACTCGGAGGGGACTGTTGTCAGGGGGGGTGTCCGGGAGTAAATGCTGTCCAGACTCGGAGGGGACTGTTGTCGGAGGGATTGCCTGGGGGTAACTGCTTTCCAGCCTCGGAGGGGACTGTTGTCAGGGGGGGTGTCCAGGGGTAACTGCTGTCCAGACTCGGAGGGGACTGCTGTCAGCGGGAGTGTCCGGGGGTAACTGCTGTCCAGACTCGGGGGGGGACTGTTGTCAGGGGGCGGGGGTGTCCGGGGGTAACTGCTGTCCAGACTCGGAGGGGACTGTTGTCGGGGGGAGTGTCCGGGGACAACTGCTGTCCAGACTCGGAGGGGACTGTTGTCAGGTGGCGGGGGTGTCCAGGTGTAACTGCTGTCCCGACTCGGAGGGGACTGTTGTCAGGGGGAGTGTCCGAGGGTAACTGCTGTCTAGACTCGGAGGGGACTGTTGTCACGGGGAGTGTCCGAGGGTAACTGCTGTCCAGACTCGGAGGGGACTGTTGTCAGGGGGAGTGTCCGGGCGTAAATGCTGTCCAGACTCGGAGGGGACTGTTGTCAGGGGGAGTGTCCGGGCGTAACTGCTGTCCAGACTCGGAGGGGACTGTTGTCAGGGGGGGTGTCCGGGGGTAACTGCTGTCCAGACTCGGAGGGGTCTGTTGTCAGGGGGGGGTGTCTGGGGATAACTGCTGTCCAGACTCGGAGGGGTCTGTTGTCAGGGGGAGTGTCCGGGGGTAACTGCTGTCCAGACTTGGAGGGGACTGTTGTCAGGGGGGGTGTCCGGGGGGTAACTGCTGTCCAGACTCGGAGGGGACTGTTGTCGGGGGGCGTGTCCGGGGTTCACTGCTGTCCAGACTTGGAGGGGACTGTTGTCAGGGGGAGTGCCTGGGGGCAACTGCTGTCCAGACTCGGAGGGGAATGTTGTCATGGGGAGTGTCCGGGGGCAACAGCTGTCCAGACTCGGAGGGGACTGTTGTCAGGGGGAGTGTCCGGGTGTAACTGCTGTCCAGACTCGGAGGGGACTGTAGTCATGGGGAGTGTCCGGGGGTAACTGCTGTCCAGACTCGGAGGGGACTGTTGTCAAGGGGGGTGTCCGGGGGTAAATGCTGTCCAGACTCGGAGGGGACTGTTGTCAGGGGGCGGAGTGTCCGTGGGTAACTGCTGTCCAGACTCGGAGGGGACTGTTGTCAGGGGGTGTGTCCAGGGGTAACTGCTGTCCAGACTCGGAGGGGACTGTTGTCAGGGGGCGGAGGTGTCCGGGGGTAACTGCTGTCCAGACTCAGACGGGACTGTTGTCAGGGGGGGTGTCCAGGGGTAACTGCTGTCCAGACTTGGAGGGGACTGTTGTCAGGGGGCGGAGGTGTCCTGGGGTAACTGCTGTCCAGACTCGGAGGGGACCGTTGTCAGGGGGAGTGTCCGGGGGTAACTGCTGTCCAGACTCGGAGGGGACTGTTGTCAGGTATGGTGTCCGGGGGTAACTGCTGTCCAGACTCGGAGGGGACTGCTGTCAGGGGGAGTGTCCGGGGGTAACTGCTGTCCAGACTCGGAGGGGACTGTTGTCTGGGAGCGGATGTGTCCGGGGGTAACTGCTGTCCAGACTCGGAGGGGAATTTTGTCTGGGGGAGTGTCCGGGGGTAACTGCTGTCCAGACTCGGAGGGGACTGTTGTCAGGGGGAGTGTCCGGGGGTAACTGCTGTCCAGACTCGGAGGGGACTGTTGTCAGGGGGTGTTGTCCGGGGGCAACTGCTGTCCAGACTCGGAGGGGACTGTTGTCAGGGGGAGTGTCCAGGGGTAACTGCTGTCCAGTCTCGGAGGGGACTGTTGTCGGGGGGCGGAGGTGTCCGGGGGTAACTACTGTCGAGACTCGGAGAGGTCTGTTGTCAGCGGGAGTGTCCGGGGGTATCTGCTGTCCAGACTCGGAGGGGACTGTTGTCGGGGGCAGTGTCCGGGGGTAACTTCTGTCCAGACTCGGAGGGGACTGTTGTCAGGTTTTCAGGGGGAGTGTCCGAGGGTAACTGCTGTCCAGACTCGGAGGGGACTGTTGTCAGGGGGGGTGTCCGGGGGTAACTGCTGTCCAGACTCGGAGGGGACTGTTGTCAGGGGGAGTGTCCAGGGGTAACTGCTGTCCAGTCTCGGAGGGGACTGTTGTCGGGGGGCGGAGGTGTCCGGGGGTAACTACTGTCCAGACTCGGAAGGGTCTGTTGTCAGCGGGAGTGTCCGGGGGTATCTGCTGTCCAGACTCGGAGGGGACTGTTGTCGGGGGCTGTCCGGGGGTAACTGCTGTCCAGACTCGGAGGGGACTGTTGTCAGGAGGTGGAGGTCTCCGTGGGTAACTGCTGTCCAGACTCGGAGGGGACTGTTGTCAGGGGGAGTGTCCGGGGGTAACTGCTGTCCAGACTCGGAGGGGACTGTTGTCAGGGGCAGTGGCCGGGGATAACTGCTGTCCAGACTCGGAGGGGACTGTTGTCGGGGGCAGTGTCCGGGGGTAAATGCTGTCCAGACTCGGAGGGCACTGTTGTCAGGGGGAGTGTCCGGGGCTAACTGCTGTCCAGACTCGGAGGGGACTGTTGTCAGGGTGAGTGTCAAGGGGTAACTGCTGTCCAGACGCGGAGGGGACTGTTGTCAGGGGGAGTGTCTGGGGGTAACGCTGTCCAGACTAGGAGGGGACTGTTGTCAGGGGGGGTGTCCGGGGGCAACTGCTGTCCAGACTCGGAGGGGACTGTTGTCAGGTGGGGTGTCCGGGGGCAACTGCTGTCCAGACTCGGAGGGGACTGTTGTCAGGGGGAGTGTCCGGGGGTAACTGCTGTCCAGACTCGGAGGGGACTGTTGTCAGGGGGAGTGTCCGGGGGTAACTGCTGTCCAGACTCGGTGGGGACTGTTGTCGGGGGGGAGTGTCCGGGGGTAACTGCTGTCCAGACTCGGAGGGGACTGTTGTCAGGGGTAGTGTCCGGGGGTAACGCTGTCCAGACTCGGAGGGGACTGTTGTCGGGGGGAGTGTCTGGGGTAACCCCTGTCCAGATTCGGAGGGGTTTCTTGTCAGGGGGGGGTGTCCTTGCGTAACTGCTGTCCAGATTCGGAGGGGACTGTTGTCAGGGGGTGTGTCCGGGGGTAACTGCTGTCCAGACTCGGAGGGGACTGTTGTCAGGGGGCGGATGTGTCCGGGGGTAACTGCTGTCCAGACTCGGAGGGGGACTGTTGTCATGGGGGGTGTCCAGGGGTATCTGCTGTCCAGACTCGGAGGGGACCGTTGTCAGGGGGTGTGTCCGGGGGTAACTGCTGTCCAGACCAGGAGGGGACTTTTGTCAGGGGGAGTGTCCGGGGGTAACTGCTGTCCAGACTCGGAGGGGACTGTTGTCAGGGGGAGTGTCTGGGGGTAACTGCTGTCCAGACTCGGAGGGGACTGTTGTCGGGGGGAGTGTCCTGGGGTAACTGCTGTCCAGACTAGGAGCGGACTGTTGTCAGGGGGGGTGTCCGGGGGTAACTGCTGTCCAGACTCGGAGGGGGACTGTTGTCGGGGGGGTGTCCGGGGGTAACTGCCGTCCAGACTCGTTGGGGTCTGTTGTCAGGGGGTGTGTCCGGGGGTAACTGCTGTCCAGACTCGGAGGGGACTGTTGTCAGGGGGAGTGTCCGGGGGTAACTGCTGTCCAGACACGGAGGGGACTGTTGTCAGGGGGAGTGTCTGGGGGCAACTGCTGTCCAGACTCGGAGGGGACTGTTGTCAGGGGGAGTGTCCGGGGGCAACTGCTGTCCAGACTCGGAGGGGACTGTTGTCGGGGGGGTGTCCGGGGGTAACTGCTGTCCAGACTCGGAGGGGACTGTTGTCAGGGGGAGTGTCCGGGGGTATCTGCTGTCCAGACTCGGAGGGGACTGTTGTCGGGGGGCGGAGGTGTCCGGGGGTAACTGCTGTCCAGACTCGGAGGGGTCTGTTGTCAGGGGGAGTGTCCGGGGGTAACTGCTGTCCAGACTCGGAGGGGACTGTTGTCAGTGGGAGTGTCTGGGGGTAACTGCTGTCCAGACTCGGAGGGGACTGTTGTCGGGGGGCGGAGGTGTCCGGGGGTAACTGCTGTCCAGACTCGGAGGGGACTGTTGTCAGGGGGGGTGTCCAGGGCTAACTGCTGTCCAGACTCGGAGGGGACTGCTGTCAGCGGGAGTGTCCGGGGGTAACTGCTGTCCAGACTCGGGGGGGACTGTTGTCAGGGGGCGGGGGTGTCCGGGGGTAACTGCTGTCCAGACTCGGAGGGGACTGTTGTCGGGGGGAGTGTCCGGGGACAACTGCTGTCCAGACTCGGAGGGGACTGTTGTCAGGTGGCGGGGGTGTCCAGGAGTAACTGCTGTCCCGACTCGGAGGGGACTGTTGTCAGGGGGAGTGTCGGAGGGTAACTGCTGTCTAGACTCGGAGGGGACTGTTGTCACGGGGAGTGTCCGAGGGTAACTGCTGTCCAGACTCGGAGGGGACTGTTGTCAGGGGGGGTGTCCGGGCGTAAATGCTGTCCAGACTCGGAGGGGACTGTTGTCAGGGGGAGTGTCCGGGCGTAACTGCTGTCCAGACTCGGAGGGGACTGTTGTCAGGGGGGGTGTCCGGGGGTAACTGCTGTCCAGACTCGGAGGGGTCTGTTGTCAGGGGGGGTGTCTGGGGATAACTGCTGTCCAGACTCGGAGGGGTCTGTTGTCAGGGGGAGTGTCCGGGGGTAACTGCTGTCCAGACTTGGAGGGGACTGTTGTCAGGGGGGGTGTCCGGGGGTAACTGCTGTCCAGACTCGGAGGGGACTGTTGTCGGGGGGCGTGTCCGGGGTTCACTGCTGTCCAGACTTGGAGGGGACTGTTGTCAGGGGGAGTGCCTGGGGGCAACTGCTGTCCAGACTCGGAGGGGACTGTTGTCATGGGGAGTGTCCGGGGGCAACAGCTGTCCAGACTCGGAGGGGACTGTTGTCAGGGGGAGTGTCCGGGTGTAACTGCTGTCCAGACTCGGAGGGGACTGTAGTCATGGGGAGTGTCCGGGGGTAACTGCTGTCCAGACTCGGAGGGGACTGTTGTCAGGGGGGGTGTCCGGGGGTAAATGCTGTCCAGACTCGGAGGGGACTGTTGTCAGGGGGCGGAGTGTCCGGGGGTAACTGCTGTCCAGACTCGGAGGGGACTGTTGTCGGGGGCAGTGTCCGGGGGTAACTGCTGTCCAGACCCGGAGGGGACTGTTGTCGGGGGCAGTGTCCGGGGGTAACTGCTGTCCAGACTCGGAGGGGACTGTTGTCAGGGGTGGTGTCCGGGCGTAAATGCTGTCCAGACTCGGAGGGGACTGTTGTCGGAGGGAGTTTCTGGGGGTAACTGTTTTCCAGACTTGGAGGGGACTGTTGTCAGGGGGGGTGTCCGGGCGTAACTGCTGTCCAGACTCGGAGGGGACTGTTGTCGGAGGGAGTGTCTGGGGGTAACTGCTTTCCAGACTCGGAGGGGACTGTTGTCAGGGGGCGAGGGTGTCCGGGGGTAACTGCTGTCCAGACTCGGAGGGGACTGTTGTCAGGGGGCGGAGGTGTCTGGGGGTAACTGCTGTCCAGACTCGGAGGGGACTGTTGTCGGGGGGAGTGTCTGGGGACAACTGCTGTCCAGACTCGGAGGGGACTGTTGTCAGGGGGCGGGGGTGTCCGGGGGTAACTGCTGTCCAGACTCGGAGGGGACTGTTGTCAGGGGGAGTGTCCAGGGGTAACTGCTGTCCAGACTCGGAGGGGACTGTTGTCAGGTGGCGGAGGTGTCCGGGGGGAACTGCTGTCCAGACTCAGACGGGACTGTTGTCAGGGGGAGTGTCCGGGGGTAACTGCTGTCCAGACTCGGAGGGGACTGTTGTCAGGGGGCGGAGGTGTCCTGGGGTAACTGCTGTCCAGACTCGGAGGGGACTGTTGTCGGAGGGAGTGTCTGGGGGTAACTGCTTTCCAGACTCAGAGGGGACTGTTGTCAGGGGTCGGGGGTGTCCGGGGGTAACTGCTGTCCAGACTCGGAGGGGACTGTTGTCAGGGGGCGGAGGTGTCTGGTTGTAACTGCTGTCCAGACTCGGAGGGGACTGTTGTCGGGGGGAGTGTCTGCGGACAACTGCTGTCCAGACTCGGAGGGGACTGTTGTCAGCGGGCGGGGGTGTCCGGGGGTAACTGCTGTCCAGACTCGGAGGGGACTGTTGTCAGGGGGAGTGTCCAGGGGTAACTGCTGTCCAGACTCGGAGGGGACTGTTGTCAGGGGGCGGAGGTGTCCGGGGGTAACTGCTGTCCAGACTCAGACGGGACTGTTGTCAGGGGGGGTGTCCGGGGGCAACTGCTGTCCAGACTTGGAGGGGACTGTTGTCAGGGGGCGGAGGTGTCCTGGGGTAACTGCTGTCCAGACTCGGAGGGGACCGTTGTCAGGGGGAGTGTCCGGGGGTAACTGCTGTCCAGTCTCGGAGGGGACTTTTGTCCGGGATGGTGTCCGGGGGTAACTGCGGTCCAGACTCGGAGGGGACTGCTGTCAGGGGGAGTGTCCGGGGGTAACTGCTGTCCAGACTCGGAGGGGACTGTTGTCGGGGGGCGGATGTGTCCGGGGGTAACTGCTGTCCAGACTCGGAGGGGAATTTTGTCTGGGGGAGTGTCCGGGGGTAACTGCTGTCCAGACTCGGAGGGGACTGTTGTCAGGGGGAGTGTCCGGGGGTAACTGCTGTCCAGACTCGGAGGGGACTGTTGTCAGGGGGGGTTGTCCGGGGGCAACTGCTGTCCAGACTCGGAGGGCACTGTTGTCAGGGGGAGTGTCCAGGGGTAACTGCTGTCCAGTCTCGGAGGGGACTGTTGTCGGGCGGCGGAGGTGTCCTGGGGTAACTACTGTCCAGACTCGGAGGGGTCTGTTGTCAGCGGGAGTGTCCGGGGGTATCTGCTGTCCAGACTCGGAGGGGACTGTTGTCGGGGGCAGTGTCCGGGGGTAACTTCTGTCCAGACTCGGAGGGGACTGTTGTCAGGTTTTCAGGGGGAGTGTCCGAGGGTAACTGCTGTCCAGACTCGGAGGGGACTGTTGTCAGGGGGGGTGTCCGGGGGTAACTGCTGTCCAGACTCGGAGGGGACTGTTGTCAGGGGGAGTGTCCAGGGGTAACTGCTGTCCAGTCTCGGAGGGGACTGTTGTCGGCGGGCGGAGGTGTCCGGGGGTAACTACTGTCCAGACTCGGAGGGGTCTGTTGTCAGCGGGAGTGTCCGGGGGTATCTGCTGTCCAGACTCGGAGGGGAGGAGGGGACTGTTGTCGGGGGGGTGTCCGGGGGTAACTGCTGTCCAGACTCGGAGGGGACTGTTGTCAGGAGGTGGAGGTGTCCGTGGGTAACTGCTGTCCAGACTCGGAGGGGACTGTTTTCAGGGGGAGTGTCCGGGGGTAACTGCTGTCCAGACTCGGAGGGGACTGTTGTCAGGGGGAGTGTCCGGGGGTAACTGCTGTCCAGACTCGGAGGGGACTGTTGTCGGGGGCAGTGTCCGGGGGTAAATGCTGTCCAGACTCGGAGGAGACTGTTGTCAGGGGGGGTGTCCGGGGGTAAATGCTGTCCAGACTCGGAGGGGACTGTTGTCAGGGGGCGGAGTGTCCGGGGGTAACTGCTTTCCAGACTCGGAGGGGACTGTTGTCGGGGGCAGTGTCCGGGGGTAACTGCTGTCCAGACCCGGAGGGGACTGTTGTCGGGGGCAGTGTCCGGGGGTAACTGCTGTCCAGACGCGGAGGGGACTGTTGTCAGGGGTGGTGTCCGGGCGTAAATGCTGTCCAGACTCGGAGGGGACTGTTGTCGGAGGGAGTTTCTGGGGGTAACTGTTTTCCAGACTCGGAGGGGACTGTTGTCAGGGGGGGTGTCCGGGCGTAACTGCTGTCCAGACTCGGAGGGGACTGTTGTCGGAGGGAGTGTCTGGGGGTAACTGCTTTCCAGACTCGGAGGGGACTGTTGTCAGGGGGCGAGGGTGTCCGGGGGTAACTGCTGTTAAGACTCGGAGGGGACTGTTGTCAGGGGGCGGAGGTGTCTGGGGGTAACTGCTGTCCAGACTCGGAGGGGACTGTTGTCGGGGGGAGTGTCTGGGGACAACTGCTGTCCAGACTCGGAGGGGACTGTTGTCAGGGGGCGGGGGTGTCCGGGGGTAACTGCTGTCCAGACTCGGAGGGGACTGTTGTTAGGGGGAGTGTCCAGGGGTAACTGCTGTCCAGACTCGGAGGGGACTGTTGTCAGGTGGCGGAGGTGTCCGGGGGGAACTGCTGTCCAGACTCAGACGGGACTGTTGTCAGGGGGAGTGTCCGGGGGTAACTGCTGTCCAGACTCGGAGGGGACTGTTGTCAGGGGGCGGAGGTGTCCTGGGGTAACTGCTGTCCAGACTCGGAGGGGACTGTTGTCGGAGGGAGTGTCTGGGGGTAACTGCTTTCCAGACTCAGAGGGGACTGTTGTCAGGGGTCGGGGGTGTCCGGGGGTAACTGCTGTCCAGACTCGGAGGGGACTGTTGTCAGGGGGCGGAGGTGTCTGGTTGTAACTGCTGTCCAGACTCGGAGGGGACTGTTGTCGGGGGGAGTGTCTGCGGACAACTGCTGTCCAGACTCGGAGGGGACTGTTGTCAGCGGGCGGGGGTGTCCGGGGGTAACTGCTGTCCAGACTCGGAGGGGACTGTTGTCAGGGGGAGTGTCCAGGCGTAACTGCTGTCCAGACTCGGAGGGGATTGTTGTCAGGGGGCGGAGGTGTCCGGGGGTAACTGCTGTCCAGACTCAGACGGGACTGTTGTCAGGGGGGGTGTCCGGGGGCAACTGCTGTCCAGACTTGGAGGGGACTGTTGTCAGGGGGCGGAGGTGTCCTGGGGTAACTGCTGTCCAGACTCGGAGGGGACCGTTGTCAGGGGGAGTGTCCGGGGGTAACTGCTGTCCAGTCTCGGAGGGGACTTTTGTCAGGGATGGTGTCCGGGGGTAACTGCGGTCCAGACTCGGAGGGGACTGCTGTCAGGGGGAGTGTCCGGGGGTAACTGCTGTCCAGACTCGGAGGGGACTGTTGTCGGGGGGCGGATGTGTCCGGGGGTAACTGCTGTCCAGACTCGGAGGGGAATTTTGTCTGGGGGAGTGTCCGGGGGTAACTGCTGTCCAGACTCGGAGGGGACTGTTGTCAGGGGGAGTGTCCGGGGGTAACTGCTGTCCAGACTCGGAGGGGACTGTTGTCAGGGCGGGTTGTCCGGGGGCAACTGCTGTCCAGACTCGGAGGGGACTGTTGTCAGGGGGAGTGTCCAGGGGTAACTGCTGTCCAGTCTCGGAGGGGACTGTTGTCGGGCGGCGGAGGTGTCCGGGGGTAACTACTGTCCAGACTCGGAGGGGTCTGTTGTCAGCGGGAGTGTCCGGGGGTATCTGCTGTCCAGACTCGGAGGGGACTGTTGTCGGGGGCAGTGTCCGGGGGTAACTTCTGTCCAGACTCGGAGGGGACTGTTGTCAGGTTTTCAGGGGGAGTGTCCGAGGGTAACTGCTGTCCAGACTCGGAGGGGACTGTTGTCAGGGGGGGTGTCCGGGGGTAACTGCTGTCCAGACTCGGAGGGGACTGTTGTCAGGGGGAGTGTCCAGGGGTAACTGCTGTCCAGTCTCGGAGGGGACTGTTGTCGGCGGGCGGAGGTGTCCGGGGGGTAACTACTGTCCAGACTCGGAGGGGTCTGTTGTCAGCGGGAGTGTCCGGGGGTATCTGCTGTCCAGACTCGGAGGGGAGGAGGGGACTGTTGTCGGGGGGGTGTCCGGGGGTAACTGCTGTCCAGACTCGGAGGGGACTGTTGTCAGGAGGTGGAGGTGTCCGTGGGTAACTGCTGTCCAGACTCGGAGGGGACTGTTATAAGGGGGAGTGTCCGGGGGTAACTGCTGTCCAGACTCGGAGGGGACTGTTGTCAGGGGGAGTGTCCGGGGGTAACTGCTGTCCAGACTCGGAGGGGACTGTTGTCGGGGGCAGTGTCCGGGGGTAAATGCTGTCCAGACTCGGAGGGGACTGTTGTCAGGGGGAGTGTCCGGGGCTAACTGCTGTCCAGACTCGGTGGGGACTGTTGTCAGGGGGAGTGTCAAGGGGTTACTGCTGTCCAGACGCGGAGGGGACTGTTGTCAGGGGGAGTGTCTGGGGGTAACGCTGTCCAGACTAGGAGGGGACTGTTGTCAAGGGGGGGTGTCCGGGGGCAACTGCTGTCCAGACTCGGAGGGGACTGTTGTCTGGGGGAGTGTCCGGGGTTAACTGCTCTCCAGACTAGGAGGGGACTGTTGTCAAGGGGGGGTGTCCGGGGGCAACTGCTGTCCAGACTCGGAGGGGACTGTTGTCAGGGGGATTGTCCGGGGGTAACTGCTGTCCAGACTCGGAGGGGACTGTTGTCGGGGGGAGTGTCCGGGGGTAACTGCTGTCCAGACTCGGAGGGGACTGTTGTCAGGGGGAGTGTCCGGGGGGTAACGCTGTCCTGACTCGGAGGGGACTGTTGTCGGGGGGAGTGTCTGGGGTAACCCCTGTCCAGACTCGGAGGGGTTTCTTGTCAGGGGGGGTGTCCTTGGGTAACTGCTGTCCGGATTCGGAGGGGACTGTTGTCAGGGGGAGTGTCCGGGGGTAACTGCTGCCCAGACTCGGAGGGGACTGTTGTCAGGGGGCGGATGTGTCCGGGGGTAACTGCTGTCCAGACTCGGAGGGGACTGTTGTCATGGGGGGTGTCCAGGGGTAACTGCTGTCCAGACTCGGAGGGGACTGTTGTCATGGGGGGTGTCCAGGGGTAACTGCTGTCCAGACTCGGAGGGGTCCGTTGTCAGGGGGGGGTGTCCGGGGGTAACTGCCGTCCCGACTCGTAGGGGTCTGTTGTCAGGGGGGGTGTCCGGGGGTAACTGCTGTCCAGACTCGGAGGGGACTGTTGTCAGGGGGAGTGTCCGGGGGTAACTGCTGTCCAGACACGGAGGGGACTGTTGTCAGGGGGAGTGTCTGGGGGTAACTGCTGTCCAGACTCGGAGGGGACTGTTGTCAGGGGGAGTGTCCGGGGGTAACTGCTGTCCAGACTCGGAGGGGACTGTTGTCAGGGGTCGGAGGTTTCCGGGGGTAACTGCTGTCCCGATTCGGAGGGGACTGTTGTCAGGGGGAGTGTCTGGGGGTAACTGCTGTCTAGACTCGGTGGGGACTGTTGTCGGGGGGAGTGTCCGGGGGCAACTGCTGTCCAGACGCGGAGGGAACTGTTGTCGGGGTGCGGAGGTGTCCGGGGGTAACTGCTGTCCAGACTCGGAGGGGACTGTTGTCAGGGGGAGTGTCCGGGGGTAACTGCTGTCCAGACTCGGAGGGGACTGTTGTCAGGGGGAGTGTCCGGGTGTATCTGCTGTCCAGACTCGGAGGGGACTGTTGTCGGGGGGCGGAGGTGTCCGGGGGTAACTGCTGTCCAGACTCGGAGGGGTCTGTTGTCAGGGGGAGTGTCCGGGGGTAACTGCTGTCCAGACTCGGAGGGGACTGTTGTCAGTGGGAGTGTCTGGGGGTAACTGCTGTCCAGACTCGGAGGGGACTGTTGTCGGGGGGCGGAGGTGTCCGGGGGTTACTGCTGTCCAGACTCGGAGGGGACTGTTGTCGGGGGCAGTGTCCGGGGGTAACTGCTGTCCGGACTCGGAGGGGACTGTTGTCAGGGGGAGTGTCCGGGGGTAACTGCTGTCCAGACTCGGAGGGGACTGTTGTCGGTGGCAGTGTCCGGGGGTAACTGCTGTCCAGACTCGGAGGGGACTGTTGTCAGGGGGGGTGTCCGGGAGTAAATGCTGTCCAGACTTGGAGGGGACTGTTGTCGGAGGGAGTGCCTGGGGGTAACTGCTTTCCAGACTCGGAGGGGACTGTTGTCAGGAGGTGGAGGTGTCCGTGGGTAACTGCTGTCCAGACTCGGAGGGGACTGTTATAAGGGGGAGTGTCCGGGGGTAACTGCTGTCCAGACTCGGAGGGGACTGTTGTCGGGGGGAGTGTCCGGGGACAACTGCTGTCCAGACTCGGAGGGGACTGTTGTCAGGTGGCGGGGGTGTCCAGGTGTAACTGCTGTCCCGACTCGGAGGGGACTGTTGTCAGGGGGAGTGTCCGAGGGTAACTGCTGTCTAGACTCGGAGGGGACTGTTGTCACGGGGAGTGTCCGAGGGTAACTGCTGTCCAGACTCGGAGGGGACTGTTGTCAGGGGGAGTGTCCGGGCGTAAATGCTGTCCAGACTCGGAGGGGACTGTTGTCAGGGGGAGTGTCCGGGCGTAACTGCTGTCCAGACTCGGAGGGGACTGTTGTCAGGGGGGGTGTCCGGGGGTAACTGCTGTCCAGACTCGGAGGGGTCTGTTGTCAGGGGGGGTGTCTGGGGATAACTGCTGTCCAGACTCGGAGGGGTCTGTTGTCAGGGGGAGTGTCCGGGGGTAACTGCTGTCCAGACTTGGAGGGGACTGTTGTCAGGGGGGGTGTCCGGGGGTAACTGCTGTCCAGACTCGGAGGGGACTGTTGTCGGGGGGCGTGTCCGGGGTTCACTGCTGTCCAGACTTGGAGGGGACTGTTGTCAGGGGGAGTGCCTGGGGGCAACTGCTGTCCAGACTCGGAGGGGAATGTTGTCATGGGGAGTGTCCGGGGGCAACAGCTGTCCAGACTCGGAGGGGACTGTTGTCAGGGGGAGTGTCCGGGTGTAACTGCTGTCCAGACTCGGAGGGGACTGTAGTCATGGGGAGTGTCCGGGGGTAACTGCTGTCCAGACTCGGAGGGGACTGTTGTCAAGGGGGGTGTCCGGGGGTAAATGCTGTCCAGACTCGGAGGGGACTGTTGTCAGGGGGCGGAGTGTCCGTGGGTAACTGCTGTCCAGACTCGGAGGGGACTGTTGTCAGGGGGTGTGTCCAGGGGTAACTGCTGTCCAGACTCGGAGGGGACTGTTGTCAGGGGGCGGAGGTGTCCGGGGGTAACTGCTGTCCAGACTCAGACGGGACTGTTGTCAGGGGGGGTGTCCAGGGGTAACTGCTGTCCAGACTTGGAGGGGACTGTTGTCAGGGGGCGGAGGTGTCCTGGGGTAACTGCTGTCCAGACTCGGAGGGGACCGTTGTCAGGGGGAGTGTCCGGGGGTAACTGCTGTCCAGACTCGGAGGGGACTGTTGTCAGGTATGGTGTCCGGGGGTAACTGCTGTCCAGACTCGGAGGGGACTGCTGTCAGGGGGAGTGTCCGGGGGTAACTGCTGTCCAGACTCGGAGGGGACTGTTGTCTGGGAGCGGATGTGTCCGGGGGTAACTGCTGTCCAGACTCGGAGGGGAATTTTGTCTGGGGGAGTGTCCGGGGGTAACTGCTGTCCAGACTCGGAGGGGACTGTTGTCAGGGGGAGTGTCCGGGGGTAACTGCTGTCCAGACTCGGAGGGGACTGTTGTCAGGGGGTGTTGTCCGGGGGCAACTGCTGTCCAGACTCGGAGGGGACTGTTGTCAGGGGGAGTGTCCAGGGGTAACTGCTGTCCAGTCTCGGAGGGGACTGTTGTCGGGGGGCGGAGGTGTCCGGGGGTAACTACTGTCGAGACTCGGAGAGGTCTGTTGTCAGCGGGAGTGTCCGGGGGTATCTGCTGTCCAGACTCGGAGGGGACTGTTGTCGGGGGCAGTGTCCGGGGGTAACTTCTGTCCAGACTCGGAGGGGACTGTTGTCAGGTTTTCAGGGGGAGTGTCCGAGGGTAACTGCTGTCCAGACTCGGAGGGGACTGTTGTCAGGGGGGGTGTCCGGGGGTAACTGCTGTCCAGACTCGGAGGGGACTGTTGTCAGGGGGAGTGTCCAGGGGTAACTGCTGTCCAGTCTCGGAGGGGACTGTTGTCGGGGGGCGGAGGTGTCCGGGGGTAACTACTGTCCAGACTCGGAAGGGTCTGTTGTCAGCGGGAGTGTCCGGGGGTATCTGCTGTCCAGACTCGGAGGGGACTGTTGTCGGGGGCTGTCCGGGGGTAACTGCTGTCCAGACTCGGAGGGGACTGTTGTCAGGAGGTGGAGGTCTCCGTGGGTAACTGCTGTCCAGACTCGGAGGGGACTGTTGTCAGGGGGAGTGTCCGGGGGTAACTGCTGTCCAGACTCGGAGGGGACTGTTGTCAGGGGCAGTGGCCGGGGATAACTGCTGTCCAGACTCGGAGGGGACTGTTGTCGGGGGCAGTGTCCGGGGGTAAATGCTGTCCAGACTCGGAGGGCACTGTTGTCAGGGGGAGTGTCCGGGGCTAACTGCTGTCCAGACTCGGAGGGGACTGTTGTCAGGGTGAGTGTCAAGGGGTAACTGCTGTCCAGACGCGGAGGGGACTGTTGTCAGGGGGAGTGTCTGGGGGTAACGCTGTCCAGACTAGGAGGGGACTGTTGTCAGGGGGGGTGTCCGGGGGCAACTGCTGTCCAGACTCGGAGGGGACTGTTGTCAGGTGGGGTGTCCGGGGGCAACTGCTGTCCAGACTCGGAGGGGACTGTTGTCAGGGGGAGTGTCCGGGGGTAACTGCTGTCCAGACTCGGAGGGGACTGTTGTCAGGGGGAGTGTCCGGGGGTAACTGCTGTCCAGACTCGGTGGGGACTGTTGTCGGGGGGAGTGTCCGGGGGTAACTGCTGTCCAGACTCGGAGGGGACTGTTGTCAGGGGTAGTGTCCGGGGGTAACGCTGTCCAGACTCGGAGGGGACTGTTGTCGGGGGGAGTGTCTGGGGTAACCCCTGTCCAGATTCGGAGGGGTTTCTTGTCAGGGGGGGTGTCCTTGCATAACTGCTGTCCAGATTCGGAGGGGACTGTTGTCAGGGGGTGTGTCCGGGGGTAACTGCTGTCCAGACTCGGAGGGGACTGTTGTCAGGGGGCGGATGTGTCCGGGGGTAACTGCTGTCCAGACTCGGAGGGGACTGTTGTCATGGGGGGTGTCCAGGGGTAACTGCTGTCCAGACTCGGAGGGGACCATTGTCAGGGGGAGTGTCCGGGGGTAACTGCTGTCCAGACCAGGAGGGGACTTTTGTCAGGGGGAGTGTCCGGGGGTAACTGCTGTCCAGACTCGGAGGGGACTGTTGTCAGGGGGAGTGTCTGGGGGTAACTGCTGTCCAGACTCGGAGGGGACTGTTGTCGGGGGGAGTGTCCTGGGGTAACTGCTGTCCAGACTAGGAGCGGACTGTTGTCAGGGGGGGTGTCCGGGGGTAACTGCTGTCCAGACTCGGAGGGGACTGTTGTCGGGGGGGTGTCCGGGGGTAACTGCCGTCCAGACTCGTTGGGGTCTGTTGTCAGGGGGTGTGTCCGGGGGTAACTGCTGTCCAGACTCGGAGGGGACTGTTGTCAGGGGGAGTGTCCGGGGGTAACTGCTGTCCAGACACGGAGGGGACTGTTGTCAGGGGGAGTGTCTGGGGGCAACTGCTGTCCAGACTCGGAGGGGACTGTTGTCAGGGGGAGTGTCCGGGGGCAACTGCTGTCCAGACTCGGAGGGGACTGTTGTCGGGGGGGTGTCCGGGGGTAACTGCTGTCCAGACTCGGAGGGGACTGTTGTCAGGGGGAGTGTCCGGGGGTATCTGCTGTCCAGACTCGGAGGGGACTGTTGTCGGGGGGCGGAGGTGTCCGGGGGTAACTGCTGTCCAGACTCGGAGGGGTCTGTTGTCAGGGGGAGTGTCCGGGGGTAACTGCTGTCCAGACTCGGAGGGGACTGTTGTCAGTGGGAGTGTCTGGGGGTAACTGCTGTCCAGACTCGGAGGGGACTGTTGTCGGGGGGCGGAGGTGTCCGGGGGTAACTGCTGTCCAGACTCGGAGGGGACTGTTGTCAGGGGGGGTGTCCAGGGCTAACTGCTGTCCAGACTCGGAGGGGACTGCTGTCAGCGGGAGTGTCCGGGGGTAACTGCTGTCCAGACTCGGGGGGGACTGTTGTCAGGGGGCGGGGGTGTCCGGGGGTAACTGCTGTCCAGACTCGGAGGGGACTGTTGTCGGGGGGAGTGTCCGGGGACAACTGCTGTCCAGACTCGGAGGGGACTGTTGTCAGGTGGCGGGGGTGTCCAGGAGTAACTGCTGTCCCGACTCGGAGGGGACTGTTGTCAGGGGGAGTGTCGGAGGGTAACTGCTGTCTAGACTCGGAGGGGACTGTTGTCACGGGGAGTGTCCGAGGGTAACTGCTGTCCAGACTCGGAGGGGACTGTTGTCAGGGGGGGTGTCCGGGCGTAAATGCTGTCCAGACTCGGAGGGGACTGTTGTCAGGGGGAGTGTCCGGGCGTAACTGCTGTCCAGACTCGGAGGGGACTGTTGTCAGGGGGGGTGTCCGGGGGTAACTGCTGTCCAGACTCGGAGGGGTCTGTTGTCAGGGGGGGTGTCTGGGGATAACTGCTGTCCAGACTCGGAGGGGTCTGTTGTCAGGGGGAGTGTCCGGGGGTAACTGCTGTCCAGACTTGGAGGGGACTGTTGTCAGGGGGGGTGTCCGGGGGTAACTGCTGTCCAGACTCGGAGGGGACTGTTGTCGGGGGGCGTGTCCGGGGTTCACTGCTGTCCAGACTTGGAGGGGACTGTTGTCAGGGGGAGTGCCTGGGGGCAACTGCTGTCCAGACTCGGAGGGGACTGTTGTCATGGGGAGTGTCCGGGGGCAACAGCTGTCCAGACTCGGAGGGGACTGTTGTCAGGGGGAGTGTCCGGGTGTAACTGCTGTCCAGACTCGGAGGGGACTGTAGTCATGGGGAGTGTCCGGGGGTAACTGCTGTCCAGACTCGGAGGGGACTGTTGTCAGGGGGGGTGTCCGGGGGTAAATGCTGTCCAGACTCGGAGGGGACTGTTGTCAGGGGGCGGAGTGTCCGGGGGTAACTGCTGTCCAGACTCGGAGGGGACTGTTGTCGGGGGCAGTGTCCGGGGGTAACTGCTGTCCAGACCCGGAGGGGACTGTTGTCGGGGGCAGTGTCCGGGGGTAACTGCTGTCCAGACTCGGAGGGGACTGTTGTCAGGGGTGGTGTCCGGGCGTAAATGCTGTCCAGACTCGGAGGGGACTGTTGTCGGAGGGAGTTTCTGGGGGTAACTGTTTTCCAGACTTGGAGGGGACTGTTGTCAGGGGGGGTGTCCGGGCGTAACTGCTGTCCAGACTCGGAGGGGACTGTTGTCGGAGGGAGTGTCTGGGGGTAACTGCTTTCCAGACTCGGAGGGGACTGTTGTCAGGGGGCGAGGGTGTCCGGGGGTAACTGCTGTCCAGACTCGGAGGGGACTGTTGTCAGGGGGCGGAGGTGTCTGGGGGTAACTGCTGTCCAGACTCGGAGGGGACTGTTGTCGGGGGGAGTGTCTGGGGACAACTGCTGTCCAGACTCGGAGGGGACTGTTGTCAGGGGGCGGGGGTGTCCGGGGGTAACTGCTGTCCAGACTCGGAGGGGACTGTTGTCAGGGGGAGTGTCCAGGGGTAACTGCTGTCCAGACTCGGAGGGGACTGTTGTCAGGTGGCGGAGGTGTCCGGGGGGAACTGCTGTCCAGACTCAGACGGGACTGTTGTCAGGGGGAGTGTCCGGGGGTAACTGCTGTCCAGACTCGGAGGGGACTGTTGTCAGGGGGCGGAGGTGTCCTGGGGTAACTGCTGTCCAGACTCGGAGGGGACTGTTGTCGGAGGGAGTGTCTGGGGGTAACTGCTTTCCAGACTCAGAGGGGACTGTTGTCAGGGGTCGGGGGTGTCCGGGGGTAACTGCTGTCCAGACTCGGAGGGGACTGTTGTCAGGGGGCGGAGGTGTCTGGTTGTAACTGCTGTCCAGACTCGGAGGGGACTGTTGTCGGGGGGAGTGTCTGCGGACAACTGCTGTCCAGACTCGGAGGGGACTGTTGTCAGCGGGCGGGGGTGTCCGGGGGTAACTGCTGTCCAGACTCGGAGGGGACTGTTGTCAGGGGGAGTGTCCAGGGGTAACTGCTGTCCAGACTCGGAGGGGACTGTTGTCAGGGGGCGGAGGTGTCCGGGGGTAACTGCTGTCCAGACTCAGACGGGACTGTTGTCAGGGGGGGTGTCCGGGGGCAACTGCTGTCCAGACTTGGAGGGGACTGTTGTCAGGGGGCGGAGGTGTCCTGGGGTAACTGCTGTCCAGACTCGGAGGGGACCGTTGTCAGGGGGAGTGTCCGGGGGTAACTGCTGTCCAGTCTCGGAGGGGACTTTTGTCCGGGATGGTGTCCGGGGGTAACTGCGGTCCAGACTCGGAGGGGACTGCTGTCAGGGGGAGTGTCCGGGGGTAACTGCTGTCCAGACTCGGAGGGGACTGTTGTCGGGGGGCGGATGTGTCCGGGGGTAACTGCTGTCCAGACTCGGAGGGGAATTTTGTCTGGGGGAGTGTCCGGGGGTAACTGCTGTCCAGACTCGGAGGGGACTGTTGTCAGGGGGAGTGTCCGGGGGTAACTGCTGTCCAGACTCGGAGGGGACTGTTGTCAGGGGGGGTTGTCCGGGGGCAACTGCTGTCCAGACTCGGAGGGCACTGTTGTCAGGGGGAGTGTCCAGGGGTAACTGCTGTCCAGTCTCGGAGGGGACTGTTGTCGGGCGGCGGAGGTGTCCTGGGGTAACTACTGTCCAGACTCGGAGGGGTCTGTTGTCAGCGGGAGTGTCCGGGGGTATCTGCTGTCCAGACTCGGAGGGGACTGTTGTCGGGGGCAGTGTCCGGGGGTAACTTCTGTCCAGACTCGGAGGGGACTGTTGTCAGGTTTTCAGGGGGAGTGTCCGAGGGTAACTGCTGTCCAGACTCGGAGGGGACTGTTGTCAGGGGGGGTGTCCGGGGGTAACTGCTGTCCAGACTCGGAGGGGACTGTTGTCAGGGGGAGTGTCCAGGGGTAACTGCTGTCCAGTCTCGGAGGGGACTGTTGTCGGCGGGCGGAGGTGTCCGGGGGTAACTACTGTCCAGACTCGGAGGGGTCTGTTGTCAGCGGGAGTGTCCGGGGGTATCTGCTGTCCAGACTCGGAGGGGAGGAGGGGACTGTTGTCGGGGGGGTGTCCGGGGGTAACTGCTGTCCAGACTCGGAGGGGACTGTTGTCAGGAGGTGGAGGTGTCCGTGGGTAACTGCTGTCCAGACTCGGAGGGGACTGTTTTCAGGGGGAGTGTCCGGGGGTAACTGCTGTCCAGACTCGGAGGGGACTGTTGTCAGGGGGAGTGTCCGGGGGTAACTGCTGTCCAGACTCGGAGGGGACTGTTGTCGGGGGCAGTGTCCGGGGGTAAATGCTGTCCAGACTCGGAGGAGACTGTTGTCAGGGGGGGTGTCCGGGGGTAAATGCTGTCCAGACTCGGAGGGGACTGTTGTCAGGGGGCGGAGTGTCCGGGGGTAACTGCTTTCCAGACTCGGAGGGGACTGTTGTCGGGGGCAGTGTCCGGGGGTAACTGCTGTCCAGACCCGGAGGGGACTGTTGTCGGGGGCAGTGTCCGGGGGTAACTGCTGTCCAGACGCGGAGGGGACTGTTGTCAGGGGTGGTGTCCGGGCGTAAATGCTGTCCAGACTCGGAGGGGACTGTTGTCGGAGGGAGTTTCTGGGGGTAACTGTTTTCCAGACTCGGAGGGGACTGTTGTCAGGGGGGGTGTCCGGGCGTAACTGCTGTCCAGACTCGGAGGGGACTGTTGTCGGAGGGAGTGTCTGGGGGTAACTGCTTTCCAGACTCGGAGGGGACTGTTGTCAGGGGGCGAGGGTGTCCGGGGGTAACTGCTGTTAAGACTCGGAGGGGACTGTTGTCAGGGGGCGGAGGTGTCTGGGGGTAACTGCTGTCCAGACTCGGAGGGGACTGTTGTCGGGGGGAGTGTCTGGGGACAACTGCTGTCCAGACTCGGAGGGGACTGTTGTCAGGGGGCGGGGGTGTCCGGGGGTAACTGCTGTCCAGACTCGGAGGGGACTGTTGTTAGGGGGAGTGTCCAGGGGTAACTGCTGTCCAGACTCGGAGGGGACTGTTGTCAGGTGGCGGAGGTGTCCGGGGGGAACTGCTGTCCAGACTCAGACGGGACTGTTGTCAGGGGGAGTGTCCGGGGGTAACTGCTGTCCAGACTCGGAGGGGACTGTTGTCAGGGGGCGGAGGTGTCCTGGGGTAACTGCTGTCCAGACTCGGAGGGGACTGTTGTCGGAGGGAGTGTCTGGGGGTAACTGCTTTCCAGACTCAGAGGGGACTGTTGTCAGGGGTCGGGGGTGTCCGGGGGTAACTGCTGTCCAGACTCGGAGGGGACTGTTGTCAGGGGGCGGAGGTGTCTGGTTGTAACTGCTGTCCAGACTCGGAGGGGACTGTTGTCGGGGGGAGTGTCTGCGGACAACTGCTGTCCAGACTCGGAGGGGACTGTTGTCAGCGGGCGGGGGTGTCCGGGGGTAACTGCTGTCCAGACTCGGAGGGGACTGTTGTCAGGGGGAGTGTCCAGGCGTAACTGCTGTCCAGACTCGGAGGGGATTGTTGTCAGGGGGCGGAGGTGTCCGGGGGTAACTGCTGTCCAGACTCAGACGGGACTGTTGTCAGGGGGGGTGTCCGGGGGCAACTGCTGTCCAGACTTGGAGGGGACTGTTGTCAGGGGGCGGAGGTGTCCTGGGGTAACTGCTGTCCAGACTCGGAGGGGACCGTTGTCAGGGGGAGTGTCCGGGGGTAACTGCTGTCCAGTCTCGGAGGGGACTTTTGTCAGGGATGGTGTCCGGGGGTAACTGCGGTCCAGACTCGGAGGGGACTGCTGTCAGGGGGAGTGTCCGGGGGTAACTGCTGTCCAGACTCGGAGGGGACTGTTGTCGGGGGGCGGATGTGTCCGGGGGTAACTGCTGTCCAGACTCGGAGGGGAATTTTGTCTGGGGGAGTGTCCGGGGGTAACTGCTGTCCAGACTCGGAGGGGACTGTTGTCAGGGGGAGTGTCCGGGGGTAACTGCTGTCCAGACTCGGAGGGGACTGTTGTCAGGGCGGGTTGTCCGGGGGCAACTGCTGTCCAGACTCGGAGGGGACTGTTGTCAGGGGGAGTGTCCAGGGGTAACTGCTGTCCAGTCTCGGAGGGGACTGTTGTCGGGCGGCGGAGGTGTCCGGGGGTAACTACTGTCCAGACTCGGAGGGGTCTGTTGTCAGCGGGAGTGTCCGGGGGTATCTGCTGTCCAGACTCGGAGGGGACTGTTGTCGGGGGCAGTGTCCGGGGGTAACTTCTGTCCAGACTCGGAGGGGACTGTTGTCAGGTTTTCAGGGGGAGTGTCCGAGGGTAACTGCTGTCCAGACTCGGAGGGGACTGTTGTCAGGGGGGGTGTCCGGGGGTAACTGCTGTCCAGACTCGGAGGGGACTGTTGTCAGGGGGAGTGTCCAGGGGTAACTGCTGTCCAGTCTCGGAGGGGACTGTTGTCGGCGGGCGGAGGTGTCCGGGGGTAACTACTGTCCAGACTCGGAGGGGTCTGTTGTCAGCGGGAGTGTCCGGGGGTATCTGCTGTCCAGACTCGGAGGGGAGGAGGGGACTGTTGTCGGGGGGGTGTCCGGGGGTAACTGCTGTCCAGACTCGGAGGGGACTGTTGTCAGGAGGTGGAGGTGTCCGTGGGTAACTGCTGTCCAGACTCGGAGGGGACTGTTATAAGGGGGAGTGTCCGTGGGTAACTGCTGTCCAGACTCGGAGGGGACTGTTGTCAGGGGGAGTGTCCGGGGGTAACTGCTGTCCAGACTCGGAGGGGACTGTTGTCGGGGGCAGTGTCCGGGGGTAAATGCTGTCCAGACTCGGAGGGGACTGTTGTCAGGGGGAGTGTCCGGGGCTAACTGCTGTCCAGACTCGGTGGGGACTGTTGTCAGGGGGAGTGTCAAGGGGTTACTGCTGTCCAGACGCGGAGGGGACTGTTGTCAGGGGGAGTGTCTGGGGGTAACGCTGTCCAGACTAGGAGGGGACTGTTGTCAAGGGGGGGTGTCCGGGGGCAACTGCTGTCCAGACTCGGAGGGGACTGTTGTCTGGGGGAGTGTCCGGGGTTAACTGCTCTCCAGACTAGGAGGGGACTGTTGTCAAGGGGGGGTGTCCGGGGGCAACTGCTGTCCAGACTCGGAGGGGACTGTTGTCAGGGGGATTGTCCGGGGGTAACTGCTGTCCAGACTCGGAGGGGACTGTTGTCGGGGGGAGTGTCCGGGGGTAACTGCTGTCCAGACTCGGAGGGGACTGTTGTCAGGGGGAGTGTCCGGGGGTAACGCTGTCCTGACTCGGAGGGGACTGTTGTCGGGGGGAGTGTCTGGGGTAACCCCTGTCCAGACTCGGAGGGGTTTCTTGTCAGGGGGGGTGTCCTTGGGTAACTGCTGTCCGGATTCGGAGGGGACTGTTGTCAGGGGGAGTGTCCGGGGGTAACTGCTGCCCAGACTCGGAGGGGACTGTTGTCAGGGGGCGGATGTGTCCGGGGGTAACTGCTGTCCAGACTCGGAGGGGACTGTTGTCATGGGGGGTGTCCAGGGGTAACTGCTGTCCAGACTCGGAGGGGACTGTTGTCATGGGGGGTGTCCAGGGGTAACTGCTGTCCAGACTCGGAGGGGTCCGTTGTCAGGGGGGGTGTCCGGGGGTAACTGCCGTCCCGACTCGTAGGGGTCTGTTGTCAGGGGGGGTGTCCGGGGGTAACTGCTGTCCAGACTCGGAGGGGACTGTTGTCAGGGGGAGTGTCCGGGGGTAACTGCTGTCCAGACACGGAGGGGACTGTTGTCAGGGGGAGTGTCTGGGGGTAACTGCTGTCCAGACTCGGAGGGGACTGTTGTCAGGGGGAGTGTCCGGGGGTAACTGCTGTCCAGACTCGGAGGGGACTGTTGTCAGGGGTCGGAGGTTTCCGGGGGTAACTGCTGTCCCGATTCGGAGGGGACTGTTGTCAGGGGGAGTGTCTGGGGGTAACTGCTGTCTAGACTCGGTGGGGACTGTTGTCGGGGGGAGTGTCCGGGGGCAACTGCTGTCCAGACGCGGAGGGAACTGTTGTCGGGGGGCGGAGGTGTCCGGGGGTAACTGCTGTCCAGACTCGGAGGGGACTGTTGTCAGGGGGAGTGTCCGGGGGTAACTGCTGTCCAGACTCGGAGGGGACTGTTGTCAGGGGGAGTGTCCGGGGTATCTGCTGTCCAGACTCGGAGGGGACTGTTGTCGGGGGGCGGAGGTGTCCGGGGGTAACTGCTGTCCAGACTCGGAGGGGTCTGTTGTCAGGGGGAGTGTCCGGGGGTAACTGCTGTCCAGACTCGGAGGGGACTGTTGTCAGTGGGAGTGTCTGGGGGTAACTGCTGTCCAGACTCGGAGGGGACTGTTGTCGGGGGGCGGAGGTGTCCGGGGGTTACTGCTGTCCAGACTCGGAGGGGACTGTTGTCGGGGGCAGTGTCCGGGGGTAACTGCTGTCCGGACTCGGAGGGGACTGTTGTCAGGGGGAGTGTCCGGGGGTAACTGCTGTCCAGACTCGGAGGGGACTGTTGTCGGTGGCAGTGTCCGGGGGTAACTGCTGTCCAGACTCGGAGGGGACTGTTGTCAGGGGGGGTGTCCGGGAGTAAATGCTGTCCAGACTTGGAGGGGACTGTTGTCGGAGGGAGTGCCTGGGGGTAACTGCTTTCCAGACTCGGAGGGGACTGTTGTCAGGAGGTGGAGGTGTCCGTGGGTAACTGCTGTCCAGACTCGGAGGGGACTGTTATAAGGGGGAGTGTCCGGGGGTAACTGCTGTCCAGACTCGGAGGGGACTGTTGTCAGGGGGAGTGTCCGGGGGTAACTGCTGTCCAGACTCGGAGGGGACTGTTGTCGGGGGCAGTGTCCGGGGGTAAATGCTGTCCAGACTCGGAGGGGACTGTTGTCAGGGGGAGTGTCCGGGGCTAACTGCTGTCCAGACTCGGTGGGGACTGTTGTCAGGGGGAGTGTCTAGGGGTTACTGCTGTCCAGACGCGGAGGGGACTGTTGTCAGGGGGAGTGTCTGGGGGTAACGCTGTCCAGACTAGGAGGGGACTGTTGTCAAGGGGGGGTGTCCGGGGGCAACTGCTGTCCAGACTCGGAGGGGACTGTTGTCAGGGGGAGTGTCCGGGGTTAACTGCTCTCCAGACTAGGAGGGGACTGTTGTCAAGGGGGGGTGTCCGGGGGTAACTGCTGTCCAGACTCGGAGGGGTCTGTTGTCAGGGGGGGTGTCTGGGGATAACTGCTGTTCCGACTCGGAGGGGTCTGTTGTCAGGGGGAGTGTCCGGGGGTAACTGCTGTCCAGACTCGGAGGGGACTGTTGTCATGGGGAGTGTCCGGGGGCAACAAATGTCCAGACTCGGAGGGGACTGTTGTCAGGGGGAGTGTCCGGGTGTAACTGCTGTCCAGACTCGGAGGGGACTGTTGTCATGGGGAGTGTCTGGGGTTAACTGCTTTCCAGACTCGGAGGGGACTGTTGTCAGGGGGGGTGTCCGGGGGTAAATGCTGTCCAGACTCGGAGGGGACTGTTGTCAGGGGGTGGAGTGTCCGGGGGTAACTGCTGTCCAGACTCGGAGGGGACTGTTGTCGGGGGGAGTGTCCGCGGACAACTGCTGTCCAGACTCGGAGGGGACTGTTGTCAGGTGGCGGGGGTGTCCGGGGGTAACTGCTGTCCCGACTCGGAGGGGACTGTTGTCAGGGGGAGTGTCCGAGGGTAACTGCTGTCCAGACTCGGAGGGGACTGTTGTCAGGGGGAGTGTCCGAGGGTAACTGCTGTCCAGACTCGGAGGGGACTGTTGTCAGGGGGAGTGTCCGGGCGTAAATGCTGTCCAGACTCGGAGGGGACTGTTGTCAGGGGGAGTGTCCAGGCGTAACTGCTGTCCAGACTCGGAGGGGTCTGTTGTCAGGGGGGGTGTCCGGGGGTAACTGCTGTCCAGACTCGGAGGGGTCTGTTGTCAGGGGGGGTGTCTGGGGATAACTGCTGTCCAGACTCGGAGGGGTCTGTTGTCAGGGGGAGTGTCCGGGGGTAACTGCTGTCCAGACTTGGAGGGGACTGTTGTCAGGGGGGGTGTCCGGGGGTAACTGCTGTCCAGACTCGGAGGGGACTGTTGTCGGGGGGCGTGTCAGGGGGTCACTGCTGTCCAGACTTGGAGGGGACTGTTGTCAGCGGGAGTGCCTGGGGGTAACTGCTGTCCAGACTCGGAGGGGACTGTTGTCATGGGGAGTGTCCGGGGGCAACAGCTGTCCAGACTCGGAGGGGACTGTTGTCAGGGGGAGTGTCCGGGTGTAACTGCTGTCCAGACTCGGAGGGGACTGTTGTCGGGGGCAGTGTCCGGGGGTAACTGCTTTCCAGACTCGGAGGGGACTGTTGTCAGGGGGGGTGTCCGGGGGTAAATGCTGTCCAGACTCGGAGGGGACTGTTGTCAGGGGGCGGAGTGTCCGGGGGTAACTGCTGTCCAGATTGGAGGGGACTGTTGTCGGGGGCAGTGTCCGGGGGTAACTGCTGTCCAGACTCGGAGGGGACTGTTGTCAGGGGGAGTGTCCGGGGGTAACTGCTGTCCAGACTCGGAGGGGACTGTTGTCAGGGGGAGTGTCCGGGCGTATCTGCTGTCCAGACTCGGAGGGGACTGTTGTCGGGGGGCGGAGGTGTCCGGGGGTAACTGCTGTCCAGACTCGGAGGGGTCTGTTGTCAGGGGGAGTGTCCGGGGGTAACTGCTGTCCAGACTCGGAGGGGACTGTTGTCAGTGGGAGTGTCTGGGGGTAACTGCTGTCCAGACTCGGAGGGGACTGTTGTCGGGGGGCGGAGGTGTCCGGGGGTTACTGCTGTCCAGACTCGGAGGGGACTGTTGTCGGGGGCAGTGTCCGGGGGTAACTGCTGTCCAGACTCGGTGGGGACTGCTGTCGGTGGCAGTGTCCGGGGGTAACTGCTGTCCAGACTCGGAGGGGACTGTTGTCAGGGGGGGTGTCCGGGAGTAAATGCTGTCCAGACTTGGAGGGGACTGTTGTCGGAGGGAGTGCCTGGGGGTAACTGCTTTCCAGACTCGGAGGGGACTGTTGTCAGGGGGGTGTCCAGGGGTAACTGCTGTCCAGACTCGGAGGGGACTGCTCTCAGTGGGAGTGTCCGGGGGTAACTGCTGTCCAGACTCGGAGGGGACTGTTGTCAGGTGGCGGGGGTGTCCGGGGGTAACTGCTGTCCCGACTCGGAGGGGACTGTTGTCAGGGGGAGTGTCCGAGGGTAACTGCTGTCCAGACTCGGAGGGGACTGTTGTCAGGGGGAGTGTCCGAGGGTAACTGCTGTCCAGACTCGGAGGGGATTGTTGTCAGGGGGAGTGTCTGGGGGTAACGCTGTCCAGACTAGGAGGGGACTGTTGTCAAGGGGGGGTGTCCGGGGGCAACTGCTGTCCTGACTCGGAGGGGATTGTTGTCAGGGGGGGTGTCCGGGGGCAACTGCTGTCCAGACTCGGAGGGGACTGTTGTCAGGGGGAGTGTCCGGGGGTAACTGCTGTCCAGACTCGGAGGGGACTGTTGTCAGGGGGAGTGTCCGGGGGTAACTGCTGTCCAGACTCGGAGGGGACTGTTGTCGGGGGGAGTGTCCGGGGGAAACTGCTGTCCAGACTCGGAGGGTACTGTTGTCAGGGGGAGTGTCCGGGGGTAACTGCTGTCCAGACTCTGAGGGGACTGTTGTCAGGGGGAGTGTCCGGGGGTAACGCTGTCCAGACTCGGAGGGGACTGTTGTCGGGGGGAGTGTCTGGGGTAACCCCTGTCCAGACTCGGAGGGGTTTCTTGTCAGGGGGGGTGTCCGTGGGTAACTGCTGTCCAGATTCGGAGGGGACTGTTGTCAGGGGGAGTGTCCGGGGGTAACTGCTGTCCAGACTCGGAGGGGACTGTTGTCAGGGGGCGGATGTGTCCGGGGGTAACTGCTGTCCAGACTCGGAGGGGACTGTTGTCATGGGGGGTGTCCAGGGGTAACTGCTGTCCAGACTCGGAGGGGACTGTTGTCATGGGGGGTGTCCAGGGGTAACTGCTGTCCAGACTCGGAGGGGACCGTTGTCAGGGGGAGTGTCCGGGGGTAACTGCTGTCCAGACCAGGAGGGGACTTTTGTCAGGGGGAGTGTCCGGGGGTAACTGCTGTCCAGACTCGGAGGGGACTGTTGTCAGGGGGAGTGTCTGGGGGTAACTGCTGTCCAGACTCGGAGGGGACTGTTGTCGGGGGGAGTGTCCGGGGGTAACTGCTGTCCAGACTCGGAGCGGACTGTTGTCAGGGGGGGTGTCCGGGGGTAACTGCTGTTCAGACTCGGAGGGGACTGTTGTCAGGGGGGGTGTCCGGGGGTAACTGCCGTCCAGACTCGTAGGGGTCTGTTGTCAGGGGGGGTGTCCGGGGGTAACTGCTGTCCAGACTCGGAGGGGACTGTTGTCAGGGGGAGTGTCCGGGGGTAACTGCTGTCCAGACACGGAGGGGACTGTTGTCAGGGGGAGTGTCTGGGGGTAACTGCTGTCCAGACTCGGAGGGGACTGTTGTCAGGGGGAGTGTCCGGGGGTAACTGCTGTCCAGACTCGGAGGGGACTGTTGTCAGGGGGCGGAGGTTTCCGGGGGTAACTGCTGTCCAGACTCGGAGGGGACTGTTGTCAGGGGGAGTGTCTGGGGGTAACTGCTGTCTAGACTCGGTGGGGACTGTTGTCGGGGGGAGTGTCCGGGGGCAACTGCTGTCCAGACGCGGAGGGAACTGTTGTCGGGGGGCGGAGGTGTCCGGGGGGTAACTGCTGTCCAGACTCGGAGGGGCTGTTGTCAGGGGGAGTGTCCGGGGGCAACTGCTGTCCAGACTCGGAGGGGACTGTTGTCAGGGGGAGTGTCCGGGCGTATCTGCTGTCCAGACTCGGAGGGGACTGTTGTCGGGGGGCGGAGGTGTCCGGGGGTAACTGCTGTCCAGACTCGGAGGGGTCTGTTGTCAGGGGGAGTGTCCGGGGGTAACTGCTGTCCAGACTCGGAGGGGACTGTTGTCAGTGGGAGTGTCTGGGGGTAACTGCTGTCCAGACTCGGAGGGGACTGTTGTCGGGGGGCGGAGGTGTCCGGGGGTTACTGCTGTCCAGACTCGGAGGGGACTGTTGTCGGGGGCAGTGTCCGGGGGTAACTGCTGTCCAGACTCGGAGGGGACTGCTGTCGGTGGCAGTGTCCGGGGGTAACTGCTGTCCAGACTCGGAGGGGACTGTTGTCAGGGGGGGTGTCCGGGAGTAAATGCTGTCCAGACTTGGAGGGGACTGTTGTCGGAGGGAGTGCCTGGGGGTAACTGCTTTCCAGACTCGGAGGGGACTGTTGTCAGGGGGGGTGTCCAGGGGTAACTGCTGTCCAGACTCGGAGGGGACTGCTGTCAGTGGGAGTGTCCGGGGGTAACTGCTGTCCAGACTCGGAGGGGACTGTTGTCAGGTGGCGGGGGTGTCCGGGGGTAACTGCTGTCCCCACTCGGAGGGGACTGTTGTCAGGGGGAGTGTCCGAGGGTAACTGCTGTCCAGACTCGGAGGGGACTGTTGTCAGGGGGAGTGTCCGAGGGTAACTGCTGTCCAGACTCGGAGGGGACTGTTGTCAGGCGGAGTGTCCGGGCGTAAATGCTGTCCAGACTCGGAGGGGACTGTTGTCAGGGGGAGTGTCCGGGCGTAACTGCTGTCCAGACTCGGAGGGGACTGTTGTCAGGGGGGGTGTCCGGGGGTAACTGCTGTCCAGACTCGGAGGGGTCTGTTGTCAGGGGGGGTGTCTGGGGATAACTGCTGTTCCGACTCGGAGGGGTCTGTTGTCAGGGGGAGTGTCCGGGGGTAACTGCTGTCCAGACTCGGAGGGGACTGTTGTCATGGGGAGTGTCCGGGGGCAACAGATGTCCAGACTCGGAGGGGACTGTTGTCAGGGGGAGTGTCCGGGTGTAACTGCTGTCCAGACTCGGAGGGGACTGTTGTCATGGGGAGTGTCTGGGGTTAACTGCTTTCCAGACTCGGAGGGGACTGTTGTCAGGGGGGGTGTCCGGGGGTAAATGCTGTCCAGACTCGGAGGGGACTGTTGTCAGGGGGTGGAGTGTCCGGGGGTAACTGCTGTCCAGACTCGGAGGGGACTGTTGTCGGGGGGAGTGTCCGGGGACAACTGCTGTCCAGACTCGGAGGGGACTGTTGTCAGGTGGCGGGGGTGTCCGGGGGTAACTGCTGTCCCGACTCGGAGGGGACTGTTGTCAGGGGGAGTGTCCGAGGGTAACTGCTGTCCAGACTCGGAGGGGACTGTTGTCAGGGGGAGTGTCCGAGGGTAACTGCTGTCCAGACTCGGAGGGGACTGTTGTCAGGGGGAGTGTCCGGGCGTAAATGCTGTCCAGACTCGGAGGGGACTGTTGTCAGGGGGAGTGTCCAGGCGTAACTGCTGTCCAGACTCGGAGGGGACTGTTGTCAGGGGGGGTGTCCGGGGGTAACTGCTGTCCAGACTCGGAGGGGTCTGTTGTCAGGGGGGGTGTCTGGGGATAACTGCTGTCCAGACTCGGAGGGGTCTGTTGTCAGGGGGAGTGTCCGGGGGTAACTGCTGTCCAGACTTGGAGGGGACTGTTGTCAGGGGGGGTGTCCGGGGGTAACTGCTGTCCAGACTCGGAGGGGACTGTTGTCGGGGGGCGTGTCAGGGGGTCACTGCTGTCCAGACTTGGAGGGGACTGTTGTCAGCGGGAGTGCCTGGGGGTAACTGCTGTCCAGACTCGGAGGGGACTGTTGTCATGGGGAGTGTCCGGGGGCAACAGCTGTCCAGACTCGGAGGGGACTGTTGTCAGGGGGAGTGTCCGGGTGTAACTGCTGTCCAGACTCGGAGGGGACTGTTGTCGGGGGCAGTGTCCGGGGGTAACTGCTTTCCAGACTCGGAGGGGACTGTTGTCAGGGGGGGTGTCCGGGGGTAAATGCTGTCCAGACTCGGAGGGGACTGTTGTCAGGGGGCGGAGTGTCCGGGGGTAACTGCTGTCCAGACTCGGAGGGGACTGTTGTCGGGGGCAGTGTCCGGGGGTAACTGCTGTCCAGAGCCGGAGGGGACTGTTGTCGGGGGTAGTGTCCGGGGGTAACTGCTGTCCAGACTCGGAGGGGACTGTTGTCAGGGGTGGTGTCCGGGCGTAAATGCTGTCCAGACTCGGAGGGGACTGTTGTCGGAGGGAGTGTCTGGGGGTAACTGTTTTCCAGACTCGGAGGGGACTGTTGTCAGGGGGGGTGTCCGGGGGTAACTGCTGTCCAGACTCGGAGGGGACTGCTGTCACGTGGAGTGTCCGGGGGTAACTGCTGTCCAGACTCGGAGGGGACTGTTGTCGGGGGGCGGATGTGTCCGGGGGTAACTGCTGTCCAGACTCGGAGGGGAATTTTGTCTGGGGGAGTGTCCGGGGGTAACTGCTGTCCAGACTCGGAGGGGACTGTTGTCAGGGGGAGTGTCCGGGGGTAACTGCTGTCCAGACTCGGAGGGGACTGTTGTCAGGGGGGGTTGTCCGGGGGCAACTGCTGTCCAGACTCGGAGGGCACTGTTGTCGGGGGCAGTGTCCGGGGGTAACTTCTGTCCAGACTCGGAGGGGACTGTTTTCAGGTTGTCAGGGGGAGTGTCCGAGGGTAACTGCTGTCCAGACTTGGAGGGGACTGTTGTCAGGGGGGGTGTCCGGGGGTAACTGCTGTCCAGACTCGGAGGGGACTGTTGTCAGGTGGAGTGTCCGGGGGTAACTGCTGTCCAGACTCGGAGGGGACTGTTGTCAGGTGGCGTGTCCGGGGGTCACTGCTGTCCAGACTTGGAGGGGACTGTTGTCAGGGGGAGTGCCTGGGGGTAACTGCTGTCCAGACTCGGAGGGGACTGTTGTCATGGGGAGTGTCCGGGGGCAACAGCTGTCCAGACTCGGAGGGGACTGTTGTCAGGGGGAGTGTCCGGGTGTAACTGCTGTCTAGTCTCGGAGGGGACTGTTGTCATGGGGAGTGTCTGGGGGTAACTGCTTTCCAGACTCGGAGGGGACTGTTGTCAGGGGGGGTGTCCGGGGGTAAATGCTGTCCAGACTCGGAGGGGACTGTTTTCGGGGGCAGTGTCCGGGGGTAACTGCTGTCCAGACCCGGAGGGGACTGTTGTCGGGGGTAGTGTCCGGGGGTAACTGCTGTCCAGACTCGGAGGGGACTGTTGTCAGGGGTGGTGTCCGGGCGTAAATGCTGTCCAGACTCGGAGGGGACTGTTGTCGGAGGGAGTGTCTGGGGGTAACTGTTTTCCAGACTCGGAGGGGACTGTTGTCAGGGGGGGTGTCCGGGGGTAACTGCTGTCCAGACTCGGAGGGGACTGTTGTCGGAGGGAGTGTCTGCGGGTAACTGCTTTCCAGACTCGGAGGGGACTGTTGTCAGGGGGCGGGGGTGTCCGGGGGTAACTGCTGTCCAGACTCGGAGGGGAATGTTGTCAGGGGGCGGAGGTGTCTGGGGGTAACTGCTGTCCAGACTCGGAGGGGACTGTTGTCGGGGGGAGTGTCTGGGGACAACTGCTTTCCAGACTCGGAGGGGACTGTTTTCAGGGGGCGGGGTGTCCGGGGGTAACTGCTGTCCAGACTCGGAGGGGACTGTTGTCAGGGGGAGTGTCCAGGGGTAACTGCTGTCCAGACTCGGAGGGGACTGTTGTCAGGTGGCGGAGGTGTCCGGGGGGAACAGCTGTCCAGACTCCGACGGGACTGTTGTCAGGGGGAGTGTCCGGGGGTAACTGCTGTCCAGACTCGGAGGGGACTGTTGTCAGGGGGCGGAGGTGTCCTGGGGTAACTGCTGTCCAGACTCGGAGGGGACCGTTGTCAGGGCGAGTGTCCGAGGGTAACTGCTGTCCAGACTCGGAGGGGACTGTTGTCAGGGAGGGTGTCCGGGGGTAACTGCTGTCCAGACTCGGAGGGGACTGCTGTCAGGTGGATTGTCCGGGGGTAACTGCTGTCCAGACTCGGAGGGGACTGTTGTCGGGGGGCGGATGTGTCCGGGGGTAACTGCTGTCCAGACTCGGAGGGGAATTTTGTCTGGGGGAGTGTCCGGGCGTAACTGCTGTCCAGACTCGGAGGGGACTGTTGTCAGGGGGAGTGTCCGGGGGTAACTGCTGTCCAGACTCGGAGGGGACTGTTGTCAGGGGGGGTTGTCCGGGGGCAACTGCTGTCCAGACTCGGAGGGCACTGTTGTCGGGGGCAGTGTCCGGGGGTAACTTCTGTCCAGACTCGGAGGGGACTGTTGTCAGGTTGTCAGGGGGAGTGTCCGAGGGTAACTGCTGTCCAGACTCGGAGGGGACTGTTGTCAGGGGGGGTGTCCGGGGGTAACTGCTGTCCAGACTCGGAGGGGACTGTTGTCAGGTGGAGTGTCCGGGGGTAACTGCTGTCCAGACTCGGAGGGGACTGTTGTCAGGGGGAGTGTCCGAGGGTAACTGCTGTCCAGACCCGGTGGGGACTGTTGTCAGGGGGAATGTCCGGGGGTAACTGCTGTCCAGACTCGGAGGGGACTGTTGTCAGGGGGAGTGTCCAGGGGTAACTGCTGTCCAGTCTCGGAGGGGACTGTTGTCGGGGGGCGGAGGTGTCCGGGGGTAACTACTGTCCAGACTCGGAGGGGTCTGTTGTCAGCGGGAGTGTCCGGGGGTATCTGCTGTCCAGACTCGGAGGGGACTGTTGTCGGGGGAGTGTCCGGGGGTAACTGCTGTCCATACTCGGAGAGGACTGTTGTCGGGAGGTGGAGGTGTCCGTGGCTAACTGCTGTCCAGACTCGGAGGGGACTGTTGTCGGCGGCAGTGTCCGGGGGTAAATGCTGTCCAGACTCGGAGGGAACTGTTGTCAGGGGGAGTGTCTAGGGGTTACTGCTGTCCAGACGCGGAGGGGACTGTTGTCAGGGGGAGTGTCTGGGGGTAACGCTGTCCAGACTAGGAGGGGACTGTTGTCAAGGGGGGGTGTCCGGGGGCAACTGCTGTCCAGACTCGGAGGGGATTGTTGTCAGAGGGGGTGTCCGGGGGCAACTGCTGTCCAGACTCGGAGGGGACTGTTGTCAGGGGGAGTGTCCGGGGGTAACTGCTGTCCAGACTCGGAGGGGACTGTTGTCAGGGGGAGTGTCCGGGGGTAACTGCTGTCCAGACTCGGAGGGGACTGTTGTCGGGGGGAGTGTCCGGGGGTAACTGCTTCCAGACTCGGAGGGGACTGTTGTCAGGGGGAGTGTCCGGGGGTAACTGCTGTCCAGACTCTGAGGGGACTGTTGTCAGGGGGAGTGTCCGGGGGTAACGCTGTCCAGACTCGGAGGGGACTGTTGTCGGGGGGAGTGTCTGGGGTAACCCCTGTCCAGACTCGGAGGGGTTTCTTGTCAGGGGGGGTGTCCGTGGGTAACTGCTGTCCAGATTCGGAGGGGACTGTTGTCAGGGGGAGTGTCCGGGGGTAACTGCTGTCCAGACTCGGAGGGGACTGTTGTCAGGGGGCGGATGTGTCCGGGGGTAACTGCTGTCCAGACTCGGAGGGGACTGTTGTCATGGGGGGTGTCCAGGGGTAACTGCTGTCCAGACTCGGAGGGGACTGTTGTCATGGGGGGTGTCCAGGGGTAACTGCTGTCCAGACTCGGAGGGGACCGTTGTCAGGGGGAGTGTCCGGGGGTAACTGCTGTCCAGACCAGGAGGGGACTTTTGTCAGGGGGAGTGTCCGGGGGTAACTGCTGTCCAGACTCGGAGGGGACTGTTGTCAGGGGGAGTGTCTGGGGGTAACTGCTGTCCAGACTCGGAGGGGACTGTTGTAGGGGGGCGTGTCCGGGGGTAACTGCTGTCCAGACTCGGAGCGGACTGTTGTCAAGGGGGGTGTCCGGGGGTAACTGCTGTCCAGACTCGGAGGGGACTGTTGTCAGGGGGGGTGTCCGGGGGTAACTGCCGTCCAGACTCGTAGGGGTCTGTTGTCAGGGGGGGTGTCCGGGGGTAACTGCTGTCCAGACTCGGAGGGGACTGTTGTCAGGGGGAGTGTCCGGGGGTAACTGCTGTCCAGACACGGAGGGGACTGTTGTCAGGGGGAGTGTCTGGGGGTAACTGCTGTCCAGACTCGGAGGGGACTGTTGTCAGCGGGAGTGTCCGGGGGTAACTGCTGTCCAGACTCGGAGGGGACTGTTGTCAGGGGGCGGAGGTTTCCGGGGGTAACTGCTGTCCAGACTCGGAGGGGACTGTTGTCAGGGGGAGTGTCTGGGGGTAACTGCTGTCTAGACTCGGTGGGGACTGTTGTCGGGGGGAGTGTCCGGGGGCAACTGCTGTCCAGACGCGGAGGGAACTGTTGTCGGGGGGCGGAGGTGTCCAGGGGTAACTGCTGTCCAGACTCGGAGGGGACTGTTGTCAGGGGGAGTGTCCGGGGGTAACTGCTGTCCAGACTCGGAGGGGACTGTTGTCAGGGGGAGTGTCCGGGGGTAACGCTGTCCAGACTCGGAGGGGACTGTTGTCGGGGGGAGTGTCTGGGGTAACCCCTGTCCAGACTCGGAGGGGTTTCTTGTCAGGGGGGGTGTCCGTGGGTAACTGCTGTCCAGATTCGGAGGGGACTGTTGTCAGGGGGAGTGTCCGGGGGTAACTGCTGTCCAGACTCGGAGGGGACTGTTGTCAGGGGGCGGATGTGTCCGGGGGTAACTGCTGTCCAGACTCGGAGGGGACTGTTGTCATGGGGGGTGTCCAGGGGTAACTGCTGTCCAGACTCGGAGGGGACTGTTGTCATGGGGGGTGTCCAGGGGTAACTGCTGTCCAGACTCGGAGGGGACCGTTGTCAGGGGGAGTGTCCGGGGGTAACTGCTGTCCAGACCAGGAGGGGACTTTTGTCAGGGGGAGTGTCCGGGGGTAACTGCTGTCCAGACTCGGAGGGGACTGTTGTCAGGGGGAGGGTCTGGGGGTAACTGCTGTCCAGACTCGGAGGGGACTGTTGTCGGGGGGAGTGTCCGGGGGTAACTGCTGTCCAGACTCGGAGCGGACTGTTGTCAAGGGGGGTGTCCGGGGATAACTGCTGTCCAGACTCGGAGGGGACTGTTGTCAGGGGGGGTGTCCGGGGGTAACTGCCGTCCAGACTCGTAGGGGTCTGTTGTCAGGGGGGGTGTCCGGGGGTAACTGCTGTCCAGACTCGGAGGGGACTGTTGTCAGGGGGAGTGTCCGGGGGTAACTGCTGTCCAGACACGGAGGGGACTGTTGTCAGGGGGAGTGTCTGGGGGTAACTGCTGTCCAGACTCGGAGGGGACTGTTGTCAGGGGGAGTGTCCGGGGGTAACTGCTGTCCAGACTCGGAGGGGACTGTTGTCAGGGGGCGGAGGTTTCCGGGGGTAACTGCTGTCCAGACTCGGAGGGGACTGTTGTCAGGGGGAGTGTCTGGGGGTAACTGCTGTCTAGACTCGGTGGGGACTGTTGTCGGGGGGAGTGTCCGGGGGTAACTGCTGTCCAGACTCGGAGGGGACTGTTGTCAGGGGGAGTGTCCGGGCGTATCTGCTGTCCAGACTCGGAGGGGACTGTTGTCGGGGGGCGGAGGTGTCCGGGGGTAACTGCTGTCCAGACTCGGAGGGGTCTGTTGTCAGGGGGAGTGTCCGGGGGTAACTGCTGTCCAGACTCGGAGGGGACTGTTGTCAGTGGGAGTGTCTGGGGGTAACTGCTGTCCAGACTCGGAGGGGACTGTTGTCGGGGGGCGGAGGTGTCCGGGGGTTACTGCTGTCCAGACTCGGAGGGGACTGTTGTCGGGGGCAGTGTCCGGGGGTAACTGCTGTCCAGACTCGGAGGGGACTGTTGTCGGTGGCAGTGTCCGGGGGTAACTGCTGTCCAGACTCGGAGGGGACTGTTGTCAGGGGGGGTGTCCGGGAGTAAATGCTGTCCAGACTTGGAGGGGACTGTTGTCGGAGGGAGTGCCTGGGGGTAACTGCTTTCCAGACTCGGAGGGGACTGTTGTCAGGGGGGGTGTCCAGGGGTAACTGCTGTCCAGACTCGGAGGGGACTGCTGTCAGTGGGAGTGTCCGGGGGTAACTGCTGTCCAGATTCGGGGGGGACTGTTGTCAGGGGGCGGGGGTGTCCGGGGGAAACTGCTGTCCAGACTCGGAGGGGACTGTTGTCGGGGGGATTGTCCGGGGACAACTGCTGTCCAGACTCGGAGGGGACTGTTGTCAGGTGTCGGGGGTGCCCGGGGGTAACTGCTGTCCCGACACGGAGGGGACTGTTGTCAGGGGGAGTGTCCGAGGGTAACTGCTGTCCAGACTCGGAGGGGACTGTTGTCAGGGGGAGTGTCCGAGGGTAACTGCTGTCCAGACTCGGAGGGGACTGTTGTCAGGGGGAGTGTCCGGGCGTAAATGCTGTCCAGACTCGGAGGGGACTGTTGTCAGGGGGAGTGTCCGGGCGTAACTGCTGTCCAGACTCGGAGGGGACTGTTGTCAGGGGGTGTGTCCGGGGGTAACTGCTGTCCAGACTCGGAGGGGTCTGTTGTCAGGGTGGGTGTCTGGGGATAACTGCTGTCCAGACTCGGAGGGGTCTGTTGTCAGGGGGAGTGTCCGGGGGTAACTGCTGTCCAGACTTGGAGGGGACTGTTGTCAGGGGGGGTGTCCGGGGGTAACTGCTGTCCAGACTCGGAGGGGACTGTTGTCGGGGGGAGTGTCAGGGGGTCACTGCTGTCCAGACTTGGAGGGGACTGTTGTCAGGGGGAGTGCCTGGGGGTAACTGCTGTCCAGACTCGGAGGGGACTGTTGTCATGGGGAGTGTCCGGGGGCAACAGCTGTCCAGACTCGGAGGGGACTGTTGTCAGGGGGAGTGTCCGGGTGTAACTGCTGTCCAGACTCGGAGGGGACTGTTGTCATGGGGAGTGTCTGGGGTTAACTGCTTTCCAGGCTCGGAGGGGACTGTTGTCAGAGGGGGTGTCCGGGGGTAAATGCTGTCCAGACTCGGAGGGGACTGTTGTCAGGGGGCGGAGTGTCCGGGGGTAACTGCTGTCCAGACTCGGAGGGGACTGTTGTCGGGGGGAGTGTCCGGGGACAACTGCTGTCCAGACTCGGAGGGAACTGTTGTCAGGTGGCGGGGGTGTCCGGGGGTAACTGCTGTACCGACTCGGAGGGGACTGTTGTCAGGGGGAGTGTCCGAGGGTAACTGCTGTCCAGACTCGGAGGGGACTGTTGTCAGGGGGAGTGTCCGAGGGTAACTGCTGTCCAGACCCGGAGGGGACTGTTGTCAGGGGGAGTGTCCGGGCGTAAATGCTGTCCAGACTCGGAGGGGAATGTTGTCAGGGGGAGTGTCCGGGCGTAACTGCTGTCCAGACTCGGAGGGGACTGTTGTCAGGGGGGGTGTCCGGGGACAACTGCTGTCCAGACTCGGAGGGAACTGTTGTCAGGTGGCGGGGGTGTCCGGGGGTAACTGCTGTACCGACTCGGAGGGGACTGTTGTCAGGGGGAGTGTCCGAGGGTAACTGCTGTCCAGACTCGGAGGGGACTGTTGTCAGGGGGAGTGTCCGAGGGTAACTGCTGTCCAGACTCGGAGGGGACTGTTGTCAGGGGGAGTGTCCGGGCGTAAATGCTGTCCAGACTCGGAGGGGAATGTTGTCAGGGGGAGTGTCCGGGCGTAACTGCTGTCCAGACTCGGAGGGGACTGTTGTCAGGGGGGGTGTCCGGGGGTAACTGCTGTCCAGACTCGGAGGGGTCTGTTGTCAGGGGGGGTGTCTGGGGATAACTGCTGTCCAGACTCGGAGGGGTCTGTTGTCAGGGGGAGTGTCCGGGGGTAACTGCTGTCCAGACTTGGAGGGGATTGTTGTCAGGGGGGGTGTCCGGGGGTAACTGCTGTCCAGACTCGGAGGGGACTGTTGTCGGGGGGCGTGTCAGGGGGTCACTGCTGTCCAGACTTGGAGGGGACTGTTGTCAGGGGGAGTGCCTGGGGGTAACTGCTGTCCAGACTCGGAGGGGACTGTTGTCATGGGGAGTGTCCGGGGGCAACAGCTGTCCAGACTCGGAGGGGACTGTTGTCAGGCGGAGTGTCCGGGTGTAACTGCTGTCCAGACTCGGAGGGGACTGTTGTCGGGGGCAGTGTCCGGGGGTAACTGCTTTCCAGACTCGGAGGGGACTGTTGTCAGGGGGGGTGTCCGGGGGTAAATGCTGTCCAGACTCGGAGGGGACTGTTGTCAGGGGGCGGAGTGTCCGGGGGTAACTGCTGTCCAGACTCGGAGGGGACTGTTGTCGGGGGCAGTGTCCGGGGGTAACTGCTGTCCAGACCCGGAGGGGACTGTTGTCGGGGGTAGTGTCCGGGGGTAACTGCTGTCCAGACTCGGAGGGGACTGTTGTCAGGGGTGGTGTCCGGGCGTAAATGCTGTCCAGACTCGGAGGGGACTGTTGTCGGAGGGAGTGTCTGGGGGTAACTGTTTTCCAGACTCGGAGGGGACTGTTGTCAGGGGGGGTGTCCGGGGGTAACTGCTGTCCAGACTCGGAGGGGACTGTTGTCGGAGGGAGTGTCTGGGGGTAACTGCTTTCCAGACTCGGAGGGGACTGTTGTCAGGGGGCGGGGGTGTCCGGGGGTAACTGCTGTCCAGACTCGGAGGGCACTGTTGTCAGGGGGCGGAGGTGTCTGGGGGTAACTGCTGTCCAGACACGGAGGGGACTGTTGTCGGGGGGAGTGTCTGGGGACAACTGCTGTCCAGACTCGGAGGGGACTGTTGTCAGGGGGCGGGGGTGTCCGGGGGTAACTGCTGTCCAGACTCGGAGGGGACTGTTGTCAGGGTGAGTGTCCAGGGGTAACTGCTGTCCAGACTCGGAGGGGACTGTTGTCAGGTGGCGGAGGTGTCCGGGGGGAACATCTGTCCAGACTCAGACGGGACTGTTGTCAGGGGGAGTGTCCGGGGGTAACTGCTGTCCAGACTCGGAGGGGACTGTTGTCAGGGGGCGGAGGTGTCCTGGGGTAACTGCTGTCCAGACTCGGAGGGGACCGTTGTCATGGCGAGTGTCCGAGGGTAACTGCTGTCCAGACTCGGAGGGGACTGTTGTCAGGGAGGGTGTCCGGGGGTAACTGCTGTCCAGACTCGGAGGGGACTGCTGTCAGGTGGAGTGTCCGGGGGTAACTGCTGTCCAGACTCGGAGGGGACTGTTGTCGGGGGGCGGATGTGTCCGGGGGTAACTGCTGTCCAGACTCGGAGGGGAATTTTGTCTGGGGGAGTGTCCGGGGGTAACTGCTGTCCAGACTCGGAGGGGACTGTTGTCAGGGGGGGTTGTCCGGGGGCAACTGCTGTCCAGACTCGGAGGGCACTGTTGTCGGGGGCAGTGTCCGGGGGTAACTTCTGTCCAGACTCGGAGGGAACTGTTGTCAGGTTGTCAGGGGGAGTGTCCGAGGGTAACTGCTGTCCAGACTCGGAGGGGACTGTTGTCGGGGGGCGGATGTGTCCGGGGGTAACTGCTGTCCAGACTCGGAGGGGACTGTTGTCAGGGGGAGTGTCCGGGGGTAACTGCTGTCCAGACTCGGAGGGGACTGTTGTCAGGGGGAGTGTCCGGGGGTAACTGCTGTCCAGACTCGGAGGGGACTGTTGTCAGGGGGGGTGTCCGGGGGTAACTGCTGTCCAGACTCGGAGGGGACTGTTGTCAGGTGGAGTGTCCGGGGGTAACTGCTGTCCAGACTCGGAGGGGACTGTTGTCAGGTGGCGTGTCCGGGGGTCACTGCTGTCCAGACTTGGAGGGGACTGTTGTCAGGGGGAGTGCCTGGGGGTAACTGCTGTCCAGACTCGGAGGGGACTGTTGTCATGGGGAGTGTCCGGGGGCAACAGCTGTCCAGACTCGGAGGGGACTGTTGTCAGGGGGAATGTCCGGGTGTAACTGCTGTCCAGTCTCGGAGGGGACTGTTGTCATGGGGAGTGTCTGGGGGTAACTGCTTTGCAGACTCGGAGGGGACTGTTGTCAGGGGGGGTGTCCGGGGGTAAATGCTGTCCAGACTCGGAGGGGACTGTTGTCGGGGGCAGTGTCCGGGGGTAACTGCTGTCCAGACCCGGAGGGGACTGTTGTCGGGGGTAGTGTCCGGGGGTAACTGCTGTCCAGACTCGGAGGGGACTGTTGTCAGGGGTGGTGTCCAGGCGTAAATGCTGTCCAGACTCGGAGGGGACTGTTGTCGGAGGGAGTGTCTGGGGGTAACTGTTTTCCAGACTCGGAGGGGACTGTTGTCAGGGGGGGTGTCCGGGGGTAACTGCTGTCCAGACTCGGAGGGGACTGTTGTCGGAGGGAGTGTCTGGGGGTAACTGCTTTCCAGACTCGGAGGGGACTGTTGTCAGGGGGCGGGGGTGTCCGGGGGTAACTGCTGTCCAGACTCGGAGGGGACTGTTGTCAGGGGGCGGAGGTGTCTGGGGGTAACTGCTGTCCAGACTCGGAGGGGACTGCTGTCGGGGGGAGTGTCTGGGGACAACTGCTGTCCAGACTCGGAGGGGACTGTTGTCAGGGGGCGGGGGTGTCCGGGGGTAACTGCTGTCCAGACTCGGAGGGGACTGTTGTCAGGGGGAGTGTCCAGGGGTAACTGCTGTCCAGACTCGGAGGGGACTGTTGTCAGGTGGCGGAGGTGTCCGGGGGGAGCAGCTGTCCAGACTCCGACGGGACTGTTGTCAGGGGGAGTGTCCGGGGGTAACTGCTGTCCAGACTCGGAGGGGACTGTTGTCAGGGGGCGGAGGTGTCCTGGGGTAACTGCTGTCCAGACTCGGAGGGGACCGTTGTCAGGGCGAGTGTCCGAGGGTAACTGCTGTCCAGACTCGGAGGGGACTGTTGTCAGGGAGGGTGTCCGGGGGTAACTGCTGTCCAGACTCGGAGGGGACTGCTGTCAGGTGGATTGTCCGGGGGTAACTGCTGTCCAGACTCGGAGGGGACTGTTGTCGGGGGGCGGATGTGTCCGGGGGTAACTGCTGTCCAGACTCGGAGGGGAATTTTGTCTGGGGGAGTGTCCGGGAGTAACTGCTGTCCAGACTCGGAGGGGACTGTTGTCAGGGGGAGTGTCCGGGGGTAACTGCTGTCCAGACTCGGAGGGGACTGTTGTCAGGGGGGGTTGTCCGGGGGCAACTGCTGTCCAGACTCGGAGGGCACTGTTGTCGGGGGCAGTGTCCGGGGGTAACTTCTGTCCAGACTCGGAGAGGACTGTTGTCAGGTTGTCAGGGGGAGTGTCCGAGGGTAACTGCTGTCCAGACTCGGAGGGGACTGTTGTCAGGGGGGGTGTCCGGGGGTAACAGCTGTCCAGACTCGGAGGGGACTGTTGTCAGGTGGAGTGTCCGGGGGTAACTGCTGTCCAGACTCGGAGGGGACTGTTGTCAGGGGGAGTGTCCGAGGGTAACTGCTGTCCAGACCCGGTGGGGACTGTTGTCAGGGGGAATGTCCGGGGGTAACTGCTGTCCAGACTCGGAGGGGACTGTTGTCAGGGGGAGTGTCCAGGGGTAACTGCTGTCCAGTCTCGGAGGGGACTGTTGTCGGGGGGCGGAGGTGTCCGGGGGCAACTACTGTCCAGACTCGGAGGGGTCTGTTGTCAGCGGGAGTGTCCGGGGGTTTCTGCTGTCCAGACTCGGAGGGGACTTTTGTCGGGGGAGTGTCCGGGGGTAACTGCTGTCCAGACTCGGAGGGGACTGTTGTCAGGGGGGGTGTCCGGGAGCAACTGCTGTCCAGACTCGGAGGGGACTGTTGTCAGGGGGGGTGTCCGCGGGCAACTGCTGTCCAGACTCGGAGGGGACTGTTGTCAGGGGGAGTGTCCGGGGGTAACTGCTGTCCAGACTCGGAGGGGACTGTTGTCAGGGGGAGTGTCCGGGGGTAACTTCTGTCCAGACTCGGAGGGGACTGTTGTCGGGGGGAGTGTCCGGGGGTCACTGCTGTCCAGACTTGGAGGGGACTGTTGTCAGGGGGAGTGTCCGGGGGTAACGCTGTCCAGACTCGGAGGGGACTGTTGTCGGGGGGAGTGTCTGGGGTAACCCCTGTCCAGACTCGGAGGGGTTTCTTGTCAGGGGGGGTGTCCGTGGGTAACTGCTGTCCAGATTCGGAGGGGACTGTTGTCAGGGGGAGTGTCCGGGGGTAACTGCTGTCCAGACTCGGAGGGGACTGTTGTCAGGGGGCGGATGTGTCCGGGGGTAACTGCTGTCCAGACTCGGAGGTGACTGTTGTCATGGGGGGTGTCCAGGGGTAACTGCTGTCCAGACTCGGAGGGGACTGTTGTCATGGGGGGTGTCCAGGGGTAACTGCTCTCCAGACTCGGAGGGGACCGTTGTCAGGGGGAGTGTCCGGGGGTAACTGCTGTCCAGACCAGGAGGGGACTTTTGTCAGGGGGAGTGTCCGGGGGTAACTGCTGTCCAGACTCGGAGGGGACTGTTGTCAGGGGGAGTGTCTGGGGGTAACTGCTGTCCAGACTCGGAGGGGACTGTTGTCGGGGGGAGTGTCCGGGGGTAACTGCTGTCCAGACTCGGAGCGGACTGTTGTCAGGGTTGGGTGTCCGGGGGTGACTGCTGTCCAGACTCGGAGGGGACTGTTGTCAGGGGGGGTGTCCGGGGGTAACTGCCGTCCAGACTCGTAGGGGTCTGTTTTCAGGGGGGGTGTCCGGGGGTAACTGCTGTCCAGACTCGGAGGGGACTGTTGTCAGGGGGAGTGTCCGGGGGTAACTGCTGTCCAGACACGGAGGGGACTGTTGTCAGGGGGAGTGTCTGGGGGTAACTGCTGTCCAGACGCGGAGGGAACTGTTGTCGGGGGGCGGAGGTGTCCGGGGGTAACTGCTGTCCAGACTCGGAGGGGACTGTTGTCAGGGGGAGTGTCCGGGGGTAACTGCTGTCCAGACTCGGAGGGGACTGTTGTCAGGGGGAGTGTCCGGGGGTATCTGCTGTCCAGACTCGGAGGGGACTGTTGTCGGGGGGCGGAGGTGTCCGGGGGTAACTGCTGTCCAGACTCGGAGGGGTCTGTTGTCAGGGGGAGTGTCCGGGGGTAACTGCTGTCCAGACTCGGAGGGGACTGTTGTCAGTGGGAGTGTCTGGGGGTAACTGCTGTCCAGACTCGGAGGGGACTGTTGTCGGGGGGCGGAGGTGTCCGGGGGTTACTGCTGTCCAGACTCGGAGGGGACTGTTGTCGGGGGCAGTGTCCGGGGGTAACTGCTGTCCAGACTTGGAGGGGACTGTTGTCGGTGGCAGTGTCCGGGGGTAACTGCTGTCCAGACTCGGAGGGGACTGTTGTCAGGGGGGGTGTCCGGGAGTAAATGCTGTCCAGACTCGGAGGGGACTGTTGTCGGAGGGAGTGCATGGGGGTAACTGCTTTCCAGACTCGGAGGGGACTGTTGTCAGGGGGGGTGTCCAGGGGTAACTGCTGTCCAGACTCGGAGGGGACTGTTGTCAGCGGGAGTGTCCGGGGGTAACTGCTGTCCAGCCTCGGGGGGGGACTGTTGTCAGTGGGCGGGGGTGTCCGGGGGAAACTGCTGTCGAGACTCGGAGGGGACTGTTGTCGGGGGGAGTGTCCGGGGACAACTGCTGTCCAGACTCGGAGGGGACTGTTGTCAGGTGGCGGGGCTGTCCGGGGGTAACTGCTGTCCCGACTCGGAGGGGACTGTTGTCAGGGGGAGTGTCCGAGGGTAACTGCTGTCCAGACTCGGAGGGGACTGTTGTCAGGGGGAGTGTCCGAGGGTAACTGCTGTCCAGACTCGGAGGGGACTGTTGTCAGGGGGAGTGTCCGGGCGTAAATGCTGTCCAGACTCGGAGGGGACTGTTGTCAGGTGGAGTGTCCGAGCGTAACTGCTGTCCAGACTCGGAGGGGACTGTTGTCAGGGGGGGTGTCCGGGGGTAACTGCTGTCCAGACTCGGAGGGGTCTGTTGTCAGGGGGGGTGTCTGGGGATAACTGCTGTCCAGACTCGGAGGGGTCTGTTGTCAGGGGGAGTGTCCGGGGGTAACTGCTGTCCAGACTTGGAGGGGACTGTTGTCAGGGGGGGTGTCCGGGGGTAACTGCTGTCCAGACTCGGAGGGGACTGTTGTCGGGGGGCGTGTCCGGGGGTCACTGCTGTCCAGACTTGGAGGGGACTGTTGTCAGGGTGAGTGCCTGGGGGTAACTGCTGTCCAGACTCGGAGGGGACTGTTGTCATGGGGAGTGTCCGGGGGCAACTGCTGTCCAGACTCGGAGGGGACTGTTGTCAGGCAGACTGTCCGGGGGTAACTGCTGTCCAGACTCGGAGGGGACTGTTGTCAGGGGGAGTGTCCGGGTGTAACTGGTGTCCAGACTCGGAGGGGACTGTTGTCATGGGGAGTGTCTGGGGGTAACTGCTGTCCAGACTCGGAGGGGACTGTTTTCAGGGGGGGTGTCCGGGGGTAACTGCTGTCCAGACTCGGAGGGGACTGTTGTCGGAGGGAGTGTCTGGGCGTAACTGCTTTCCAGACTCGGAGGGGACTGTTGTCAGGGGGCGGGGGTGTCCGGGGGTAACTGCTGTCCAGACTCGGAGGGGACTGTTGTCAGGGGGCGGAGGTGTCTGGGGGTAACTGCTGTCCAGACTCGGAGGGGACTGTTGTCGGGGGGAGTGTCTGGGGACAACTGCTGTCCAGACTCGGAGGGGACTGTTGTCAGGGGGCGGGGGTGTCCGGGGGTAACTGCTGTCCAGACTCGGAGGGGACTGTTGTCAGGGGGAGTGTCCAGGGGTAACTGCTGTCCAGACTCGGAGGGGACTGTTGTCAGGTGGCGGAGGTGTCCGGGGGGAACTGCTGTCCTGACTCAGACGGGACTGTTGTCAGGGGGAGTGTCCGGGGGTAACTGCTGTCCAGACTCGGAGGGGACTGTTGTCAGGGGGCGGAGGTGTCCTGGGGTAACTGCTGTCCAGACTCGGAGGGGACCGTTGTCAGGGCGAGTGTCCGGGGGTAACTGCTGTCCAGACTCGGAGGGGACTGTTGTCAGGGAGGGTGTCCGGGGGTAACTGCTGTCCAGACTCGGAGGGGACTGCTGTCAGGTGGAGTGTCCGGGGGTAACTGCTGTCCAGACTCGGAGGGGACTGTTGTCGGGGGGCGGATGTGTCCGGGGGTAACTGCTGTCCAGACTCGGAGGGGAATTTTGTCTGGGGGAGTTTCCGGGGGTAACTGCTTTCCAGACTCGGAGGGGACTGTTGTCAGGGGGAGTGTCCGGGGGTAACTGCTGTCCAGACTCGGAGGGGAATGTTGTCAGGGGGGGTTGTCCGGGGGCAACTGCTGTCCAGACTCGGAGGGCACTGTTGTCGGGGGCAGTGTCCGGGGGTAACTTCTGTCCAGACTCGGAGGGGACTGTTGTCAGGTTGTCAGGGGGAGTGTCCGAGGGTAACTGCTGTCCAGACTCGGAGGGGACTGTTGTCAGGGGGGGTGTCCGGGGGTAACTGCTGTCCAGACGCGGAGGGGACTGTTGTCAGGTGGAGTGTCCAGGGGTAACTGCTGTCCAAACTCGGAGGGGACTGTTGTCAGGGGTAGTGTCCGAGGGTTATTGCTGTCCAGACCCGGTGGGGACTGTTGTCAGGGGGAATGTCCGGGGGTAACTGCTGTCCAGACTCGGAGGGGACTGTTGTCAGGGGGAGTGTCCAGGGGTAACTGCTGTCCAGTCTCGGAGGGGACTGTTGTCGGGGGGCGGAGGTGTCCGGGAGTAACTACTGTCCAGACCCGGAGGGGTCTGTTGTCAGCGGGAGTGTCCGGGGCTATCTGCTGTCCAGACTCGGAGGGGACTGTTGTCGGGGGAGTGTCCGGGGGTAACTGCTGTCCAGACTCGGAGGGGACTGTTGTCGGGAGGTGGAGGTGTCCGTGGGTAACTGCTGTCCAGACTCGGAGGGGACTGTTGTCAGGGGGAATGTCCGGGGGTAACTGCTGTCCAGACTCGGAGGGGACTGTTGTCAGGGGGAGTGTCCAGGGGTAACTGCTGTCCAGTCTCGGAGGGGACTGTTGTCGGGGGGCGGAGGTGTCCGGGAGTAACTACTGTCCAGACTCGGAGGGGTCTGTTGTCAGCGGGAGTGTCCGGGGGTATCTGCTGTCCAGACTCGGAGGGGACTGTTGTCGGGGGAGTGTCCGGGGGTAACTGCTGTCCAGACTCGGAGGGGACTGTTGTCGGGAGGTGGAGGTGTCCGTGGGTAACTGCTGTCCAGACTCGGAGGGGAATGTTGTCAGGGGGAGTGTCCGGGGGTAACTGCTGTCCAGACTCGGAGGGGACTGTTGTCAGGGGGGTGTCCGGGGGTAACTGCTGTCCAGACGCGGAGGGGACTGTTGTCGCGGGCAGTGTCCGGGGGTAAATACTGTCCAGACTCGGAGGGGACTGTTGTCAGGGGGAGTGTTTCCGGGGTAACTGCTGTCCAGACTCGGAGGGGACTTTTGTCAGGGGGAGTGTCTAGGGGTAACTGCTGTCCAGACGCGGAGGGGACTGTTGTCAGGGGGAGTGTCCGGGGGCAACTGCTGTCCAGACTCGGAGGGGACTGTTGTCAGGGGGAGTGTCCGGGGGTAACTGCTGTCCAGACTCGGAGGGGTCTGTTGTCGGGGGGAGTGTCCGGGGTTAACTGCTGTCCAGACTCGGAGCGGACTGTTGTCAGGGGGGGTGTCCGGGGGTAACTGCTGTCCAGACTCGGAGGGGACTGTTGTCAGGGGGGGGTGTCCGGGGGTAACTGCCGTCCAGTCTCGTTGGGGTCTGTTGTCAGGGGGGGTGTCCGGGGGTAACTGCTGTCCAGACTCGGAGGGGACTGTTGTCAGGGGGAGTGTCCGGGGGTAACTGCTGTCCAGACTCGGAGGGGACTGTTGTCAGGGGGAGTGTCTGGGGGTAACTGCTGTCCAGACTCGGAGGGGACTGTTGTCAGGGGGAGTGTCCGGGGGTAACTGCTGTCCAGACTCGGAGGGGACTTTTGTCAGGGGGCGGAGGTGTCCGGGGGTAACTGCTGTCCAGACTCGGAGGGGACTGTTGTCAGGGGGAGTGTCTGGGGGTAACTGCTGTCCAGACTCGGTGGGGACTGTTGTCGGGGGGAGTGTCCGGCGGCAACTGCTGTCCAGACGCGGAGGGAACTATTGTCGGGGGGCGGAGTTGTCCGGGGGTAACTGCTGTCCAGACTCGGAGGGGACTGTTGTCAGGGGGAGTGTCCGGGCGTAACTGCTGTCCAGACTCGGAGGGGTCTGTTGTCAGGGGGGGTGTCTGGGGATAACTGCTGTCCAGACTCGGAGGGGACTGTTGTCATGGTGCGGATGTGTCCGGGGGTAACTGCTGTCCAGACTCGGAGGTGACTGTTGTCATGGGGGGTGTCCAGGGGTAACTGCTGTCCAGACTCGGAGGGGACTTTTGTCATGGGGGGTGTCCAGGGGTAACTGCTGTCCAGACTCGGAGGGGACCGTTGTCAGGGGGAGTGTCCGGGGGGTAACTGCTGTCCAGACCAGGAGGGGACGTTTGTCAGGGGGAGTGTCCGGGTGTAACTGCTGTCCAGACGCGGAGGGGACTGTTGTCGGGGGGAGTGTCCGGGGGTAACTGCTGTCCAGACTCGGAGCGGACTGTTGTCAGGGTTGGGTGTCCGGGGGTGACTGCTGTCCAGACTCGGAGGGGACTGTTGTCAGGGGGGGTGTCCGGGGGTAACTGCCGTCCAGACTCGTAGGGGTCTGTTGTCAGGGGGGTTGTCCGGGGGTAACTGCTGTCCAGACTCGGAGGGGACTGTTGTCAGGGGGAGTGTCCGGGGGTAATTGCTGTCCAGACACGGAGGGGACTGTTGTCAGGGGGAGTGTCTGGGGGTAACTGCTGTCCAGACGCGGAGGGAACTGTTGTCGGGGTGCGGAGGTGTCCGGGGGTAACTGCTGTCCAGACTCGGAGGGGACTGTTGTCAGGGGGAGTGTCCGGGGGTAACTGCTGTCCAGACTCGGAGGGGACTGTTGTCAGGGGGAGTGTCCGGGGGTATCTGCTGTCCAGACTCGGAGGGGACTGTTGTCGGGGGGCGGAGGTGTCCGGGGTTAACTGCTGTCCAGACTCGGAGGGGTCTGTTGTCAGGGGGAGTGTCCGGGGGTAACTGCTGTCCAGACTCGGAGGGGACTGTTGTCAGTGGGAGTGTCTGGGGGTAACTGCTGTCCAGACTCGGAGGGGACTGTTGTCGGGGGGCGGAGGTGTCCGGGGGTTACTGCTGTCCAGACTCGGAGGGGACTGTTGTCGGGGGCAGTGTCCGGGGGTAACTGCTGTCCAGACTTGGAGGGGACTGTTGTCGGTGGCAGTGTCCGGGGGTAACTGCTGTCCTGACTCGGAGGGGACTGTTGTCAGGGGGGGTGTCCGGGAGTAAATGCTGTCCAGACTCGGAGGGGACTGTTGTCGGAGGGAGTGCATGGGGGTAACTGCTTTCCAGACTCGGAGGGGACTGTTGTCAGGGGGAGTGTCCGGGGGTAACTGCTGTCCAGACTCGGAGGGGACTGTTGTCGGGAGGTGGAGGTGTCCGTGGGTAACTGCTGTCCAGACTCGGAGGGGACTGTTGTCAGGGGGAATGTCCGGGGGTAACTGCTGTCCAGACTCGGAGGGGACTGTTGTCAGGGGGAGTGTCCAGGGGTAACTGCTGTCCAGTCTCGGAGGGGACTGTTGTCGGGGGGCGGAGGTGTCCGGGAGTAACTACTGTCCAGACTCGGAGGGGTCTGTTGTCAGCGGGAGTGTCCGGGGGTATCTGCTGTCCAGACTCGGAGGGGACTGTTGTCGGGGGAGTGTCCGGGGGTAACTGCTGTCCAGACTCGGAGGGGACTGTTGTCGGGAGGTGGAGGTGTCCGTGGGTAACTGCTGTCCAGACTCGGAGGGGACTGTTGTCAGGGGGAGTGTCCGGGGGTAACTGCTGTCCAGACTCGGAGGGGACTGTTGTCAGGGGGAGTGTCCGGGGGTAACTGCTGTCCAGACGCGGAGGGGACTGTTGTCGCGGGCAGTGTCCGGGGGTAAATACTGTCCAGACTCGGAGGGGACTGTTGTCAGGGGGAGTGTTTCCGGGGTAACTGCTGTCCAGACTCGGAGGGGACTTTTGTCAGGGGGAGTGTCTAGGGGTAACTGCTGTCCAGACGCGGAGGGGACTGTTGTCAGGGGGAGTGTCCGGGGGCAACTGCTGTCCAGACTCGGAGGGGACTGTTGTCAGGGGGAGTGTCCGGGGGTAACTGCTGTCCAGACTCGGAGGGGTCTGTTGTCGGGGGGAGTGTCCGGGGTTAACTGCTGTCCAGACTCGGAGGGGACTGTTGTCAGGGGGGGGTGTCCGGGGGTAACTGCCGTCCAGTCTCGTTGGGGTCTGTTGTCAGGGGGGGTGTCCGGGGGTAACTGCTGTCCAGACTCGGAGGGGACTGTTGTCAGGGGGAGTGTCCGGGGGTAACTGCTGTCCAGACTCGGAGGGGACTGTTGTCAGGGGGAGTGTCTGGGGGTAACTGCTGTCCAGACTCGGAGGGGACTGTTGTCAGGGGGAGTGTCCGGGGGTAACTGCTGTCCAGACTCGGAGGGGACTTTTGTCAGGGGGCGGAGGTGTCCGGGGGTAACTGCTGTCCAGACTCGGAGGGGACTGTTGTCAGGGGGAGTGTCTGGGGGTAACTGCTGTCCAGACTCGGTGGGGACTGTTGTCGGGGGGAGTGTCCGGGGGTAACTGCTGTCCAGACTCGGAGGGGTCTGTTGTCAGGGGGGGTGTCTGGGGATAACTGCTGTCCAGACTCGGAGGGGACTGTTGTCATGGGGCGGATGTGTCCGGGGGTAACTGCTGTCCAGACTCGGAGGTGACTGTTGTCATGGGGGGTGTCCAGGGGTAACTGCTGTCCAGACTCGGAGGGGACTTTTGTCATGGGGGGTGTCCAGGGGTAACTGCTGTCCAGACTCGGAGGGGACCGTTGTCAGGGGGAGTGTCCGGGGGTAACTGCTGTCCAGACCAGGAGGGGACGTTTGTCAGGGGGAGTGTCCGGGGGTAACTGCTGTCCAGACTCGGAGGGGACTGTTGTCAGGGGGAGTGTCTGGGGGTAACTGCTGTCCAGACTCGGAGGGGACTGTTGTCGGGGGGAGTGTCCGGGGGTAACTGCTGTCCAGACTCGGAGCGGACTGTTGTTAGGGTTGGGTGTCCGGGGGTGACTGCTGTCCAGACTCGGAGGGGACTGTTGTCAGGGGGGGTGTCCGGGGTAACTGCCGTCCAGACTCGTAGGGGTCTGTTGTCAGGGGGGTTGTCCGGGGGTAACTGCTGTCCAGACTCGGAGGGGACTGTTGTCAGGGGGAGTGTCCGGGGGTAACTGCTGTCCAGACACGGAGGGGACTGTTGTCAGGGGGAGTGTCTGGGGGTAACTGCTGTCCAGACGCGGAGGGAACTGTTGTCGGGGGGCGGAGGTGTCCGGGGGTAACTGCTGTCCAGACTCGGAGGGGACGGTTGTCAGGGGGAGTGTCCGGGGGTAACTGCTGTCCAGACTCGGAGGGGACTGTTGTCAGGGGGAGTGTCCGGGGGTATCTGCTGTCCAGACTCGGAGGGGACTGTTGTCAGGGGGAGTGTCTGGGGGTAACTGCTGTCCAGACTCGGTGGGGACTGTTGTCGGGGGGAGTGTCCGGCGGCAACTGCTGTCCAGACGCGGAGGGAACTGTTGTCGGGGGGCGGAGTTGTCCGGGGGTAACTGCTGTCCAGACTCGGAGGGGACTGTTGTCAGGGGGAGTGTCCAGGCGTAACTGCTGTCCAGACTCGGAGGGGTCTGTTGTCAGGGGGGGTGTCTGGGGATAACTGCTGTCCAGACTCGGAGGGGACTGTTGTCATGGGGCGGATGTGTCCGGGGGTAACTGCTGTCCAGACTCGGAGGTGACTGTTGTCATGGGGGGTGTCCAGGGGTAACTGCTGTCCAGACTCGGAGGGGACTTTTGTCATGGGGGGTGTCCAGGGGTAACTGCTGTCCAGACTCGGAGGGGACCGTTGTCAGGGGGAGTGTCCGGGGGTAACTGCTGTCCAGACCAGGAGGGGACGTTTGTCAGGGGGAGTGTCCGGGTGTAACTGCTGTCCAGACTCGGAGGGGACTGTTGTCAGGGGGAGTGTCTGGGGGTAACTGCTGTCCAGACTCGGAGGGGACTGTTGTCGGGGGGAGTGTCCGGGGGTAACTGCTGTCCAGACTCGGAGCGGACTGTTGTCAGGGTTGGGTGTCCGGGGGTGACTGCTGTCCAGACTCGGAGGGGACTGTTGTCAGGGGGGGTGTCCGGGGATAACTGCCGTCCAGACTCGTAGGGGTCTGTTGTCAGGGGGGTTGTCCGGGGGTAACTGCTGTCCAGACTCGGAGGGGACTGTTGTCAGGGGGAGTGTCCGGGGGTAACTGCTGTCCAGACACGGAGGGGACTGTTGTCAGGGGGAGTGTCTGGGGGTAACTGCTGTCCAGACGCGGAGGGAACTGTTGTCGGGGTGCGGAGGTGTCCGGGGGTAACTGCTGTCCAGACTCGGAGGGGACTGTTGTCAGGGGGAGTGTCCGGGGGTAACTGCTGTCCAGACTCGGAGGGGACTGTTGTCAGGGGGAGTGTCCGGGGGTATCTGCTGTCCAGACTCGGAGGGGACTGTTGTCGGGGGGCGGAGGTGTCCAGGGGTAACTGCTGTCCAGACTCGGAGGGGTCTGTTGTCAGGGGGAGTGTCCGGGGGTAACTGCTGTCCAGACTCGGAGGGGACTGTTGTCAGTGGGAGTGTCTGGGGGTAACTGCTGTCCAGACTCGGAGGGGACTGTTGTCGGGGGGCGGAGGTGTCCGGGGGTTACTGCTGTCCAGACTCGGAGGGGACTGTTGTCGGGGGCAGTGTCCGGGGGTAACTGCTGTCCAGACTTGGAGGGGACTGTTGTCGGTGGCAGTGTCCGGGGGTAACTGCTGTCCTGACTCGGAGGGGACTGTTGTCAGGGGGGGTGTCCGGGAGTAAATGCTGTCCAGACTCGGAGGGGACTGTTGTCGGAGGGAGTGCATGGGGGTAACTGCTTTCCAGACTCGGAGGGGACTGTTGTCAGGGGGAGTGTCCGGGGGTAACTGCTGTCCAGACTCGGAGGGGACTGTTGTCGGGAGGTGGAGGTGTCCGTGGGTAACTGCTGTCCAGACTCGGAGGGGACTGTTGTCAGGGGGAATGTCCGGGGGTAACTGCTGTCCAGACTCGGAGGGGACTGTTGTCAGGGGGAGTGTCCAGGGGTAACTGCTGTCCAGTCTCGGAGGGGACTGTTGTCGGGGGGCGGAGGTGTCCGGGAGTAACTACTGTCCAGACTCGGAGGGGTCTGTTGTCAGCGGGAGTGTCCGGGGGTATCTGCTGTCCAGACTCGGAGGGGACTGTTGTCGGGGGAGTGTCCGGGGGTAACTGCTGTCCAGACTCGGAGGGGACTGTTGTCGGGAGGTGGAGGTGTCCGTGGGTAACTGCTGTCCAGTCTCGGAGGGGACTGTTGTCAGGGGGAGTGTCCGGGGGTAACTGCTGTCCAGACACGGAGGGGACTGTTGTCAGGGGGAGTGTCCGGGGGTAACTGCTGTCCAGACGCGGAGGGGACTGTTGTCGCGGGCAGTGTCCGGGGGTAAATACTGTCCAGACTCGGAGGGGACTGTTGTCAGGGGGAGTGTTTCCGGGGTAACTGCTGTCCAGACTCGGAGGGGACTTTTGTCAGGGGGAGTGTCTAGGGGTAACTGCTGTCCAGACGCGGAGGGGACTGTTGTCAGGGGGAGTGTCCGGGGGCAACTGCTGTCCAGACTCGGAGGGGACTGTTGTCAGGGGGAGTGTCCGGGGGTAACTGCTGTCCAGACTCGGAGGGGTCTGTTGTCGGGGGGAGTGTCCGGGGTTAACTGCTGTCCAGACTCGGAGCGGACTGTTGTCAGGGGGGGTGTCCGGGGATAACTGCTGTCCAGACTCGGAGGGGACTGTTGTCAGGGGGGGGTGTCCGGGGGGTAACTGCCATCCAGTCTCGTTGGGGTCTGTTGTCAGGGGGGGTGTCCGGGGGTAACTGCTGTCCAGACTCGGAGGGGACTGTTGTCAGGGGGAGTGTCCGGGGGTAACTGCTGTCCAGACTCGGAGGGGACTGTTGTCAGGGGGAGTGTCTGGGGGTAACTGCTGTCCAGACTCGGAGGGGACTGTTGTCAGGGGGAGTGTCCGGGGGTACCTGCTGTCCAGAGAGGGGACTTTTGTCAGGGGGCGGAGGTGTCCGGGGGTAACTGCTGTCCAGACTCGGAGGGGACTGTTGTCAGGGGGAGTGTCTGGGGGTAACTGCTGTCCAGACTCGGTGGGGACTGTTGTCGGGGGGAGTGTCCGGCGGCAACTGCTGTCCAGACGCGGAGGGAACTGTTGTCGGGGGGGCGGAGTTGTCCGGGCGTAACTGCTGTCCAGACTCGGAGGGGACTGTTGTCAGGGGGAGTGTCCGGGGGTAACTGCTGTCCAGACTCGGAGGGGTCTGTTGTCAGGGGGGGTGTCTGGGGATAACTGCTGTCCAGACTCGGAGGGGACTGTTGTCATGGGGCGGATGTGTCCGGGGGTAACTGCTGTCCAGACTCGGAGGTGACTGTTGTCATGGGGGGTGTCCAGGGGTAACTGCTGTCCAGACTCGGAGGGGACTTTTGTCATGGGGGGTGTCCAGGGGTAACTGCTGTCCAGACTCGGAGGGGACCGTTGTCAGGGGGAGTGTCCGGGGGTAACTGCTGTCCAGACCAGGAGGGGACGTTTGTCAGGGGGAGTGTCCGGGGGTAACTGCTGTCCAGACTCGGAGGGGACTGTTGTCAGGGGGAGTGTCTGGGGGTAACTGCTGTCCAGACTCGGAGGGGACTGTTGTCGGGGGGAGTGTCCGGGGGTAACTGCTGTCCAGACTCGGAGCGGACTGTTGTTAGGGTTGGGTGTCCGGGGGTGACTGCTGTCCAGACTCGGAGGGGACTGTTGTCAGGGGGGGTGTCCGGGGGTAACTGCCGTCCAGACTCGTAGGGGTCTGTTGTCAGGGGGGTTGTCCGGGGGTAACTGCTGTCCAGACTCGGAGGGGACTGTTGTCAGGGGGAGTGTCCGGGGGTAACTGCTGTCCAGACACGGAGGGGACTGTTGTCAGGGGGAGTGTCTGGGGGTAACTGCTGTCCAGACGCGGAGGGAACTTTTGTCGGGGGGCGGAGGTGTCCGGGGGGTAACTGCTGTCCAGACTCGGAGGGGGACGGTTGTCAGGGGGAGTGTCCGGGGGTAACTGCTGTCCAGACTCGGAGGGGACTGTTGTCAGGGGGAGTGTCCGGGGGTATCTGCTGTCCAGACTCGGAGGGGACTGTTGTCGGGGGGCGGAGGTGTCCGGGGGTAACTGCTGTCCCGACTCGGAGGGGTCTGTTGTCAGGGGGAGTGTCCGGGGGTAACTGCTGTCCAGACTCGGAGGGGACTGTTGTCAGTGGGAGTGTCTGGGGGTAACTGCTGTCCAGACTCGGAGGGGACTGTTGTCGGGGGGCGGAGGTGTCCGGGGGTTACTGCTGTCCAGACTCGGAGGGGACTGTTGTCGGGGGCAGTGTCCGGGGGTAACTGCTGTCCAGACTTGGAGGGGACTGTTGTCGGTGGCAGTGTCCGGGGGTAACTGCTGTCCTGACTCGGAGGGGACTGTTGTCAGGGGGGGTGTCCGGGAGTAAATGCTGTCCAGACTCGGAGGGGGACTGTTGTCGGAGGGAGTGTCCGGGGGTAACTGCTGTCCAGACTCGGAGGGGACTGTTGTCAGGGGGAGTGTCCGGGGGTAACTTCTGTCCAGACGCGGAGGGGACTTTTGTCAGGGGGCGGAGGTGTCCGGGGGTAACTGCTGTCCAGACTCGGAGGGGACTGTTGTCAGGGGGAGTGTCTGGGGGTAACTGCTGTCCAGACTCGGTGGGGACTGTTGTCGGGGGGAGTGTCCGGCGGCAACTGCTGTCCAGACGCGGAGGGAACTGTTGTCGGGGGGCGGAGTTGTCCGGGGGTAACTGCTGTCCAGACTCGGAGGGGACTGTTGTCAGGGGGAGTGTCCGGGGGTAACTGCTGTCCAGACTCGGAGGGGTCTGTTGTCAGGGGGGGTGTCTGGGGATAACTGCTGTCCAGACTCGGAGGGGACTGTTGTCATGGGGCGGATGTGTCCGGGGGGTAACTGCTGTCCAGACTCGGAGGTGACTGTTGTCATGGGGGGTGTCCAGGGGTAACTGCTGTCCAGACTCGGAGGGGACTTTTGTCATGGGGGGTGTCCAGGGGTAACTGCTGTCCAGACTCGGAGGGGGACCGTTGTCAGGGGGAGTGTCCGGGGGTAACTGCTGTCCAGACCAGGAGGGGACGTTTGTCAGGGGGAGTGTCCGGGGGTAACTGCTGTCCAGACTCGGAGGGGACTGTTGTCAGGGGGAGTGTCTGGGGGTAACTGCTGTCCAGACTCGGAGGGGACTGTTGTCGGGGGGAGTGTCCGGGGGTAACTGCTGTCCAGACTCGGAGGGGACTGTTGTCAGGGGGGGTGTCCGGGGGTAACTGCCGTCCAGACTCGTAGGGGTCTGTTGTCAGGGGGGTTGTCCGGGGGTAACTGCTGTCCAGACTCGGAGGGGACTGTTGTCAGGGGGAGTGTCCGGGGGTAACTGCTGTCCAGACACGGAGGGGACTGTTGTCAGGGGGAGTGTCTGGGGGTAACTGCTGTCCAGACGCGGAGGGAACTGTTGTCGGGGGGCGGAGGTGTCCGGGGGTAACTGCTGTCCAGACTCAGAGGGGACTGTTGTCAGGGGGAGTGTCCGGGGGTAACTGCTGTCCAGACTCGGAGGGGACTGTTGTCAGGGGGAGTGTCCGGGGGTATCTGCTGTCCAGACTCGGAGGGGACTGTTGTCGGGGGGCGGAGGTGTCCGGGGGTAACTGCTGTCCAGACTCGGAGGGGTCTGTTGTCAGGGGGAGTGTCCGGGGGTAACTGCTGTCCAGACTCGGAGGGGACTGTTGTCAGTGGGAGTGTCTGGGGGTAACTGCTGTCCAGACTCGGAGGGGACTGTTGTCGGGGGGCGGAGGTGTCCGGGGGTTACTGCTGTCCAGACTCGGAGGGGACTGTTGTCGGGGACAGTGTCCGGGGGTAACTGCTGTCCAGACTTGGAGGGGACTGTTGTCGGTGGCAGTGTCCGGGGGGTAACTGCTGTCCTGACTCGGAGGGGACTGTTGTCAGGGGGGGTGTCCGGGAGTAAATGCTGTCCAGACTCGGAGGGGACTGTTGTCGGAGGGAGTGCATGGGGGTAACTGCTTTCCAGACTCGGAGGGGACTGTTGTCAGGGGGAGTGTCCGGGGGTAACTGCTGTCCAGACTCGGAGGGGACTGTTGTCGGGAGGTGGAGGTGTCCGTGGGTAACTGCTGTCCAGACTCGGAGGGGACTGTTGTCAGGGGGAATGTCCGGGGGTAACTGCTGTCCAGACTCGGAGGGGACTGTTGTCAGGGGGAGTGTCCAGGGGTAACTGCTGTCCAGTCTCGGAGGGGACTGTTGTCGGGGGGCGGAGGTGTCCGGGAGTAACTACTGTCCAGACTCGGAGGGGTCTGTTGTCAGCGGGAGTGTCCGGGGGTATCTGCTGTCCAGACTCGGAGGGGACTGTTGTCGGGGGAGTGTCCGGGGGTAACTGCTGTCCAGACTCGGAGGGGACTGTTGTCGGGAGGTGGAGGTGTCCGTGGGTAACTGCTGTCCAGACTCGGAGGGGACTGTTGTCAGGGGGAGTGTCCGGGGGTAACTGCTGTCCAGACACGGAGGGGACTGTTGTCAGGGGGAGTGTCCGGGGGTAACTGCTGTCCAGACGCGGAGGGGACTGTTGTCGCGGGCAGTGTCCGGGGGTAAATACTGTCCAGACTCGGAGGGGACTGTTGTCAGGGGGAGTGTTTCCGGGGTAACTGCTGTCCAGACTCGGAGGGGACTTTTGTCAGGGGGAGTGTCTAGGGGTAACTGCTGTCCAGACGCGGAGGGGACTGTTGTCAGGGGGAGTGTCCGGGGGCAACTGCTGTCCAGACTCGGAGGGGACTGTTGTCAGGGGGAGTGTCCGGGGGTAACTGCTGTCCAGACTCGGAGGGGTCTGTTGTCGGGGGGAGTGTCCGGGGTTAACTGCTGTCCAGACTCGGAGCGGACTGTTGTCAGGGGGGGTGTCCGGGGATAACTGCTGTCCAGACTCGGAGGGGACTGTTGTCAGGGGGGGGTGTCCGGGGGTAACTGCCATCCAGTCTCGTTGGGGTCTGTTGTCAGGGGGGGTGTCCGGGGGTAACTGCTGTCCAGACTCGGAGGGGACTGTTGTCAGGGGGAGTGTCCGGGGGTAACTGCTGTCCAGACTCGGAGGGGACTGTTGTCAGGGGGAGTGTCTGGGGGTAACTGCTGTCCAGACTCGGAGGGGACTGTTGTCAGGGGGAGTGTCCGGGGGTACCTGCTGTCCAGACTCGGAGGGGACTTTTGTCAGGGGGCGGAGGTGTCCGGGGGTAACTGCTGTCCAGACTCGGAGGGGACTGTTGTCAGGGGGAGTGTCTGGGGGTAACTGCTGTCCAGACTCGGTGGGGACTGTTGTCGGGGGGAGTGTCCGGCGGCAACTGCTGTCCAGACGCGGAGGGAACTGTTGTCGGGTGGCGGAGTTGTCCGGGGGTAACTGCTGTCCAGACTCGGAGGGGACTGTTGTCAGGGGGAGTGTCCGGGGGTAACTGCTGTCCAGACTCGGAGGGGTCTGTTGTCAGGGGGGGTGTCTGGGGATAACTGCTGTCCAGACTCGGAGGGGACTGTTGTCATGGGGCGGATGTGTCCGGGGGTAACTGCTGTCCAGACTCGGAGGTGACTGTTGTCATGGGGGGTGTCCAGGGGTAACTGCTGTCCAGACTCGGAGGGGACTTTTGTCATGGGGGGTGTCCAGGGGTAACTGCTGTCCAGACTCGGAGGGGACCGTTGTCAGGGGGAGTGTCCGGGGGTAACTGCTGTCCAGACCAGGAGGGGACGTTTGTCAGGGGGAGTGTCCGGGGGTAACTGCTGTCCAGACTCGGAGGGGACTGTTGTCAGGGGGAGTGTCTGGGGGTAACTGCTGTCCAGACTCGGAGGGGACTGTTGTCGGGGGGAGTGTCCGGGGGTAACTGCTGTCCAGACTCGGAGCGGACTGTTGTTAGGGTTGGGTGTCCGGGGGTGACTGCTGTCCAGACTCGGAGGGGACTGTTGTCAGGGGGGGTGTCCGGGGGTAACTGCCGTCCAGACTCGTAGGGGTCTGTTGTCAGGGGCGGTTGTCCGGGGGTAACTGCTGTCCAGACTCGGAGGGGACTGTTGTCAGGGGGAGTGTCCGGGGGTAACTGCTGTCCAGACACGGAGGGGACTGTTGTCAGGGGGAGTGTCTGGGGGTAACTGCTGTCCAGACGCGGAGGGAACTGTTGTCGGGGGGCGGAGGTGTCCGGGGGTAACTGCTGTCCAGACTCGGAGGGGACGGTTGTCAGGGGGAGTGTCCGGGGGTAACTGCTGTCCAGACTCGGAGGGGACTGTTGTCAGGGGGAGTGTCCGGGGGTATCTGCTGTCCAGACTCGGAGGGGACTGTTGTCGGGGGGCGGAGGTGTCCGGGGGTAACTGCTGTCCAGACTCGGAGGGGTCTGTTGTCAGGGGGAGTGTCCGGGGGTAACTGCTGTCCAGACTCGGAGGGGACTGTTGTCAGTGGGAGTGTCTGGGGGTAACTGCTGTCCAGACTCGGAGGGGACTGTTGTCGGGGGGCGGAGGTGTCCGGGGGTTACTGCTGTCCAGACTCGGAGGGGACTGTTGTCGGGGGCAGTGTCCGGGGGTAACTGCTGTCCAGACTTGGAGGGGACTGTTGTCGGTGGCAGTGTCCGGGGGTAACTGCTGTCCTGACTCGGAGGGGACTGTTGTCAGGGGGGGTGTCCGGGAGTAAATGCTGTCCAGACTCGGAGGGGACTGTTGTCGGAGGGAGTGCATGGGGGTAACTGCTTTCCAGACTCGGAGGGGGACTGTTGTCAGGGGGAGTGTCCGGGGGTAACTGCTGTCCAGACTCGGAGGGGAATGTTGTCAGGGGGAGTGTCCGGGGGTAACTGCTGTCCAGACGCGGAGGGGACTGTTGTCGCGGGCAGTGTCCGGGGGTAAATACTGTCCAGACTCGGAGGGGACTGTTGTCAGGGGGAGTGTTTCCGGGGTAACTGCTGTCCAGACTCGGAGGGGACTTTTGTCAGGGGGAGTGTCTAGGGGTAACTGCTGTCCAGACGCGGAGGGGACTGTTGTCAGGTGGAGTGTCCGGGGGCAACTGCTGTCCAGACTCGGAGGGGACTGTTGTCAGGGGGAGTGTCCGGGGGTAACTGCCGTCCAGTCTCGTTGGGGTCTGTTGTCAGGGGGGGTGTCCGGGGGTAACTGCTGTCCAGACTCGGAGGGGACTGTTGTCAGGGGGAGTGTCCGGGGGTAACTGCTGTCCAGACTCGGAGGGGACTGTTGTCAGGGGGAGTGTCTGGGGGTAACTGCTGTCCAGACTCGGAGGGGACTGTTGTCAGGGGGAGTGTCCGGGGGTAACTGCTGTCCAGACTCGGAGGGGACTTTTGTCAGGGGGCGGAGGTGTCCGGGGGTAACTGCTGTCCAGACTCGGAGGGGACTGTTGTCAGGGGGAGTGTCTGGGGGTAACTGCTGTCCAGACTCGGTGGGGACTGTTGTCGGGGGGAGTGTCCGGCGGCAACTGCTGTCCAGACGCGGAGGGAACTGTTGTCGGGGGGCGGAGTTGTCCGGGGGTAACTGCTGTCCAGACTCGGAGGGGACTGTTGTCAGGGGGAGTGTCCGGGGGTAACTGCTGTCCAGACTCGGAGGGGTCTGTTGTCAGGGGGGGTGTCTGGGGATAACTGCTGTCCAGACTCGGAGGGGACTGTTGTCATGGGGCGGATGTGTCCGGGGGTAACTGCTGTCCAGACTCGGAGGTGACTGTTGTCATGGGGGGGTGTCCAGGGGTAACTGCTGTCCAGACTCGGAGGGGACTTTTGTCATGGGGGGTGTCCAGGGGTAACTGCTGTCCAGACTCGGAGGGGACCGTTGTCAGGGGGAGTGTCCGGGGGTAACTGCTGTCCAGACCAGGAGGGGACGTTTGTCAGGGGGAGTGTCCGGGGGTAACTGCTGTCCAGACTCGGAGGGGACTGTTGTCAGGGGAAGTGTCTGGGGGTAACTGCTGTCCAGACTCGGAGGGGACTGTTGTCGGGGGGAGTGTCCGGGGGTAACTGCTGTCCAGACTCGGAGCGGACTGTTGTCAGGGTTGGGTGTCCGGGGGTGACTGCTGTCCAGACTCGGAGGGGACTGTTGTCAGGGGGGGGTGTCCGGGGGTAACTGCCGTCCAGACTCGTAGGGGTCTGTTGTCAGGGGGGTTGTCCGGGGGTAACTGCTGTCCAGACTCGGAGGGGACTGTTGTCAGGGGGAGTGTCCGGGGGTAACTGCTGTCCAGACACGGAGGGGACTGTTGTCAGGGGGAGTGTCTGGGGGTAACTGCTGTCCAGACGCGGAGGGAACTGTTGTCGGGGGGCGGAGGTGTCCGGGGGTAACTGCTGTCCAGACTCGGAGGGGACTGTTGTCAGGGGGAGTGTCCGGGGGTAACTGCTGTCCAGACTCGGAGGGGACTGTTGTCAGGGGGAGTGTCCGGGGGTATCTGCTGTCCAGACTCGGAGGGGACTGTTGTCGGGGGGCGGAGGTGTCCGGGGGTAACTGCTGTCCAGACTCGGAGGGGTCTGTTGTCAGGGGGAGTGTCCGTGGGTAACTGCTGTCCAGACTCGGAGGGGACTGTTGTCAGTGGGAGTGTCTGGGGGTAACTGCTGTCCAGACTCGGAGGGGACTGTTGTCGGGGGGCGGAGGTGTCCGGGGGTTACTGCTGTCCAGACTCGGAGGGGACTGTTGTCGGGGGCAGTGTCCGGGGGTAACTGCTGCCCAGACTTGGAGGGGACTGTTGTCGGTGGCAGTGTCCGGGGGTAACTGCTGTCCAGACTCGGAGGGGACTGTTGTCAGGGGGGGTGTCCGGGAGTAAATGCTGTCCAGACTCGGAGGGGACTGTTGTCGGAGGGAGTGCATGGGGGTAACTGCTTTCCAGACTCGGAGGGGACTGTTGTCAGGGGGGGTGTCCAGGGGTAACTGCTGTCCAGACTCGGAGGGGACTGTTGTCAGCGGGAGTGTCCGGGGGTAACTGCTGTCCAGACTCGGGGGGGACTGTTGTCAGGGGGCGGGGGTGTCCGGGGGAAACTGCTGTCGAGACTCGGAGGGGACTGTTGTCGGGGGGAGTGGCCGGGGACAACTGCTGTCCAGACTCGGAGGGGACTGTTGTCAGGTGGCGGGGCTGTCCGGGGGTAACTGCTGTCCCGACTCGGAGGGGACTGTTGTCAGGGGGAGTGTCCGAGGGTAACTGCTGTCCAGACTCGGAGGGGACTGTTGTCAGGGGGAGTGTCCGAGGGTAACTGCTGTCCAGACTCGGAGGGGACTGTTGTCAGGGGGAGTGTCCGGGCGTAAATGCTGTCCAGACTCGGAGGGGACTGTTGTCAGGGGGAGTGTCCGGGCGTAACTGCTGTCCAGACTCGGAGGGGACTGTTGTCAGGGGGGGTGTCCGGGGGTAACTGCTGTCCAGACTCGGAGGGGACTGTTGTCAGGGGGTGTGTCCGGGGGTCACTGCTGTCCAGACTTGGAGGGGACTGTTGTCAGGGTGAGTGCCTGGGGGTAACTGCTGTCCAGACTCGGAGGGGACTGTTGTCATGGGGAGTGTCCGGGGGCAACTGCTGTCCAGACTCGGAGGGGACTGTTGTCAGGCAGACTGTCCGGGGGTAACTGCTGTCCAGACTCGGAGGGGACTGTTGTCAGGGGGAGTGTCCGGGTGTAACTGGTGTCCAGACTCGGAGGGGACTGTTGTCATGGGGAGTGTCTGGGGGTAACTGCTGTCCAGACTCGGAGGGGACTGTTGTCGGGGGCAGTGTCCGGGGGTAACTGCTGTCCAGACCCGGAGGGGACTGTTGTCGGGGGCAGTGTCCGGGGGTAACTGCTGTCCAGACTCGGAGGGGACTGTTGTCAGGGGTGGTGTCCGGGCGTAAATGCTGTCCATACTCGGAGGGGACTGTTGTCAGGGGGAGTGTTTCCGGGGTAACTGCTGTCCAGACTCGGAGGGGACTTTTGTCAGGGGGAGTGTCTAGGGGTAACTGCTGTCCAGACGCGGAGGGGACTGTTGTCAGGGGGAGTGTCCGGGGGCAACTGCTGTCCAGACTCGGAGGGGACTGTTGTCAGGGGGAGTGTCCGGGGGTAACTGCTGTCCAGACTCGGAGGGGTCTGTTGTCGGGGGGAGTGTCCGGGGTTAACTGCTGTCCAGACTCGGAGCGGACTGTTGTCAGGGGGGGTGTCCGGGGGTAACTGCTGTCCAGACTCGGAGGGGACTGTTGTCAGGGGGGGGTGTCCGGGGGTAACTGCCGTCCAGTCTCGTTGGGGTCTGTTGTCAGGGGGGGTGTCCGGGGGTAACTGCTGTCCAGACTCGGAGGGGACTGTTGTCAGGGGGGGTGTCCGGGAGTAAATGCTGTCCAGACTCGGAGGGGACTGTTGTCGGAGGGAGTGCATGGGGGTAACTGCTTTCCAGACTCGGAGGGGACTGTTGTCAGGGGGGGTGTCCAGGGGTAACTGCTGTCCAGACTCGGAGGGGACTGTTGTCAGCGGGAGTGTCCGGGGGTAACTGCTGTCCAGACTCGGGGGGGACTGTTGTCAGGGGGCGGGGGTGTCCGGGGGAAACTGCTGTCGAGACTCGGAGGGGACTGTTGTCGGGGGGAGTGTCCGGGGACAACTGCTGTCCAGACTCGGAGGGGACTGTTGTCAGGTGGCGGGGCTGTCCGGGGGTAACTGCTGTCCCGACTCGGAGGGGACTGTTGTCAGGGGGAGTGTCCGAGGGTAACTGCTGTCCAGACTCGGAGGGGACTGTTGTCAGGGGGAGTGTCCGAGGGTAACTGCTGTCCAGACTCGGAGGGGACTGTTGTCAGGGGGAGTGTCCGGGGGTAACTGCTGTCCAGACTCGGAGGGGACTGTTGTCAGGGGGAGTGTCCGGGCGTAAATGCTGTCCAGACTCGGAGGGGACTGTTGTCAGGGGGAGTGTCCGGGCGTAACTGCTGTCCAGACTCGGAGGGGACTGTTGTCAGGGGGGGTGTCCGGGGGTAACTGCTGTCCAGACTCGGAGGGGACTGTTGTCAGGGGGTGTGTCCGGGGGTCACTGCTGTCCAGACTTGGAGGGGACTGTTGTCAGGGTGAGTGCCTGGGGGTAACTGCTGTCCAGACTCGGAGGGGACTGTTGTCATGGGGAGTGTCCGGGGGCAACTGCTGTCCAGACTCGGAGGGGACTGTTGTCAGGCAGACTGTCCGGGGGTAACTGCTGTCCAGACTCGGAGGGGACTGTTGTCAGGGGGAGTGTCCGGGTGTAACTGGTGTCCAGACTCGGAGGGGACTGTTGTCATGGGGAGTGTCTGGGGGTAACTGCTGTCCAGACTCGGAGGGGACTGTTGGCAGGGGGGGTGTCCGGGGGTAAATGCTGTCCATACTCGGAGGGGACTGTTGTCAGGGGGCGGATTGTCCGGGGGTAACTGCTGTCCAGACTCGGAGGGGACTGTTGTCGGCGGCAGTGTCCGGGGATAACTGCTGTCCAGACCCGGAGGGGACTGTTGTCGGGGGCAGTGTCCGGGGGTAACTGCTGTCCAGACTCGGAGGGGACTGTTGTCAGGGGTGGTGTCCGGGCGTAAATGCTGTCCATACTCGGAGGGGACTGTTGTCAGGGGGAGTGTTTCCGGGGTAACTGCTGTCCAGACTCGGAGGGGACTTTTGTCAGGGGGAGTGTCTAGGGGTAACTGCTGTCCAGACGCGGAGGGGACTGTTGTCAGGGGGAGTGTCCGGGGGCAACTGCTGTCCAGACTCGGAGGGGACTGTTGTCAGGGAGAGTGTCCGGGGGTAACTGCTGTCCAGACTCGGAGGGGTCTGTTGTCGGGGGGAGTGTCCGGGGTTAACTGCTGTCCAGACTCGGAGCGGACTGTTGTCAGGGGGGGTGTCCGGGGGTAACTGCTGTCCAGACTCGGAGGGGACTGTTGTCAGGGGGGGGTGTCCGGGGGTAACTGCCGTCCAGTCTCGTTGGGGTCTGTTTTCAGGGGGGGTGTCCGGGGGTAACTGCTGTCCAGACTCGGAGGGGACTGTTGTCAGGGGGAGTGTCCGGGGGTAACTGCTGTCCAGACTCGGAGGGGACTGTTGTCAGGGGGAGTGTCTGGGGGTAACTGCTGTCCAGACTCGGAGGGGACTGTTGTCAGGGGGAGTGTCCGGGGGTAACTGCTGTCCAGACTCGGAGGGGACTTTTGTCAGGGGGCGGAGGTGTCCGGGGGTAACTGCTGTCCAGACTCGGAGGGGACTGTTGTCAGCGGGAGTGTCTGGGGGTAACTGCTGTCCAGACTCGGTGGGGACTGTTGTCGGGGGGAGTGTCCGGCGGCAACTGCTGTCCAGACGCGGAGGGAACTGTTGTCGGGGGGCGGAGTTGTCCGGGGGTAACAGCTGTCCAGACTCGGAGGGGACTGTTGTCAGGGGGAGTGTCCGGGGGTAACTGCTGTCCAGACTCGGAGGGGTCTGTTGTCAGGGGGGGTGTCTGGGGATAACTGCTGTCCAGACTCGGAGGGGACTGTTGTCATGGGGCGGATGTGTCCGGGGGTAACTGCTGTCCAGACTCGGAGGTGACTGTTGTCATGAGGGGTGTCCAGGGGTAACTGCTGTCCAGACTCGGAGGGGACTTTTGTCATGGGGGGTGTCCAGGGGTAACTGCTGTCCAGACTCGGAGGGGACCGTTGTCAGGGGGAGTGTCCGGGGGTAACTGCTGTCCAGACCAGGAGGGGACGTTTGTCAGGGGGAGTGTCCGGGGGTAACTGCTGTCCAGACTCGGAGGGGACTGTTGTCAGGGGGAGTGTCTGGGGGTAACTGCTGTCCAGACTCGGAGGGGACTGTTGTCGGGGGGGAGTGTCCGGGGGTAACTGCTGTCCAGACTCGGAGCGGACTGTTGTCAGGGTTGGGTGTCCGGGGGTGACTGCTGTCCAGACTCGGAGGGGACTGTTGTCAGGGGGGGTGTCCGGGGGTAACTGCCGTCCAGACTCGTAGGGGTCTGTTGTCAGGGGGGTTGTCCGCGGGTAACTGCTGTCCAGACTCGGAGGGGACTGTTGTCAGGGGGAGTGTCCGGGGGTAACTGCTGTCCAGACACGGAGGGGACTGTTGTCAGGGGGAGTGTCTGGGGGTAACTGCTGTCCAGACGCGGAGGGAACTGTTGTCGGGGGGCGGAGGTGTCCGGGGGTAACTGCTGTCCAGACTCGGAGGGGACTGTTGTCAGGGGGAGTGTCCGGGGGTAACTGCTGTCCAGACTCGGAGGGGACTGTTGTCAGGGGGAGTGTCCGGGGGTATCTGCTGTCCAGACTCGGAGGGGACTGTTGTCGGGGGGCGGAGGTGTCCGGGGGTAACTGCTGTCCAGACTCGGAGGGGACTGTTGTCAGGGGGAGTGTCTGGGGGTAACTGCTGTCCAGACCCGGAGGGGACTGTTGTCGGGGGCAGTGTCCGGGGGTAACTGCTGTCCAGACTCGGAGGGGACTGTTGTCAGGGGTGGTGTCCGGGCGTAAATGCTGTCCAGACTCGGAGGGGACTGTTGTCGGAGGGAGTGTCTGGGGGTAAATGCTGTCCAGACTCGGAGGGGACTGTTGTCAGGGGGAGTGTCCGGGCGTAACTGCTGTCCAGACTCGGAGGGGACTGTTGTCAGGGGGGGTGTCCGGGGGTAACTGCTGTCCAGACTCGGAGGGGACTGTTGTCAGGGGGTGTGTCCGGGGGTCACTGCTGTCCAGACTTGGAGGGGACTGTTGTCAGGGTGAGTGCCTGGGGGTAACTGCTGTCCAGACTCGGAGGGGACTGTTGTCATGGGGAGTGTCCGGGGGCAACTGCTGTCCAGACTCGGAGGGGACTGTTGTCAGGCAGACTGTCCGGGGGTAACTGCTGTCCAGACTCGGAGGGGACTGTTGTCAGGGGGAGTGTCCGGGTGTAACTGGTGTCCAGACGCGGAGGGGACTGTTGTCATGGGGAGTGTCTGGGGGTAACTGCTGTCCAGACTCGGAGGGGACTGTTGTCAGGGGGGGTGTCCGGGGGTAAATGCTGTCCATACTCGGAGGGGACTGTTGTCAGGGGGCGGATTGTCCGGGGGTAACTGCTGTCCAGACTCGGAGGGGACTGTTGTCGGGGGCAGTGTCCGGGGGTAACTGCTGTCCAGACCCGGAGGGGACTGTTGTCGGGGGCAGTGTCCGGGGGTAACTGCTGTCCAGACTCGGAGGGGACTGTTGTCAGGGGTGGTGTCCGGGCGTAAATGCTGTCCAGACTCGGAGGGGACTGTTGTCGGAGGGAGTGTCTGGGGGTAACTGTTTTCCAGACTCGGAGGGGACTGTTTTCAGGGGGGGTGTCCGGGGGTAACTGCTGTCCAGACTCGGAGGGGACTGTTGTCGGAGGGAGTGTCTGGGGGTAACTGCTTTCCAGACTCGGAGGGGACTGTTGTCAGGGGGCGGGGGTGTCCGGGGGTAACTGCTGTCCAGACTCGGAGGGGACTGTTGTCAGGGGGCGGAGGTGTCTGGGGGTAACTGCTGTCCAGACTCGGAGGGGACTGTTGTCGGGGGGAGTGTCTGGGGACAACTGCTGTCCAGACTCGGAGGGGACTGTTGTCAGGGGGCGGGGGTGTCCGGGGGTAACTGCTGTCCAGACTCGGAGGGGACTGTTGTCAGGGGGAGTGTCCAGGGGTAACTGCTGTCCAGACTCGGAGGGGACTGTTGTCAGGTGGCGGAGGTGTCCGGGGGGAACTGCTGTCCTGACTCAGACGGGACTGTTGTCAGGGGGAGTGTCCGGGGGTAACTGCTGTCCAGACTCGGAGGGGACTGTTGTCAGGGGGCGGAGGTGTCTGGGGGTAACTGCTGTCCAGACTCGGAGGGGACTGTTGTCGGGGGGATTGTCTGGGGACAACTGCTGTCCAGACTCGGAGGGGACTGTTGTCAGGGGGCGGGGGTGTCCGGGGGTAACTGCTGTCCAGACTCTGAGGGGACTGTTGTCAGGGGGAGTGTCCAGGGGTAACTGCTGTCCAGACTCGGAGGGGACTGTTGTCAGGTGGCGGAGGTGTCCGGGGGTAACTGCTGTCCAGACTCGGAGGGGACTGTTGTCAGGGAGGGTGTCCGGGGGTAACTGCTGTCCAGACTCGGAGGGGACTGCTGTCAGGTGGAGTGTCCGGGGGTAACTGCTGTCCAGACTCGGAGGGGACTGTTGTCGGGGGGCGGATGTGTCCGGGGGTAACTGCTGTCCAGACTCGGAGGGGAATTTTGTCTGGGGGAGTGTCCGGGGGTAACTGCTTTCCAGACTCGGAGGGGACTGTTGTCAGGGGGAGTGTCCGGGGGTAACTGCTGTCCAGACTCGGAGGGGACTGTTGTCAGGGGGGGTTGTCCGGGGGCAACTGCTGTCCAGACTCGGAGGGCACTGTTGTCGGGGGCAGTGTCCGGGGGTAACTTCTGTCCAGACTCGGAGGGGACTGTTGTCAGGTTGTCAGGGGGAGTGTCCGAGGGTAACTGCTGTCCAGACTCGGAGGGGACTGTTGTCAGGGGGGGTGTCCGGGGGTAACTGCTGTCCAGACTCGGAGGGGACTGTTGTCAGGTGGAGTGTCCAGGGGTAACTGCTGTCCAAACTCGGAGGGGACTGTTGTCAGGGGGAGTGTCCGAGGGTTACTGCTGTCCAGACCCGGTGGGGACTGTTGTCAGGGGGAATGTCCGGGGGTAACTGCTGTCCAGACTCGGAGGGGACTGTTGTCAGGGGGAGTGTCCAGGGGTAACTGCTGTCCAGTCTCGGAGGGGACTGTTGTCGGGGGGCGGAGGTGTCCGGGAGTAACTACTGTCAAGACCCGGAGGGGTCTGTTGTCAGCGGGAGTGTCCGGGGCTATCTGCTGTCCAGACTCGGAGGGGACTGTTGTCGGGGGAGTGTCCGGGGGTAACTGCTGTCCAGACTCGGAGGGGACTGTTGTCGGGAGGTGGAGGTGTCCGTGGGTAACTGCTGTCCAGACTCGGAGGGGACTGTTGTCAGGGGGAATGTCCGGGGGTAACTGCTGTCCAGACTCGGAGGGGACTGTTGTCAGGGGGAGTGTCCAGGGGTAACTGCTGTCCAGTCTCGGAGGGGACTGTTGTCGGGGGGCGGAGGTGTCCGGGAGTAACTACTGTCCAGACTCGGAGGGGTCTGTTGTCAGCGGGAGTGTCCGGGGGTATCTGCTGTCCAGACTCGGAGGGGACTGTTGTCGGGGGAGTGTCCGGGGGTAACTGCTGTCCAGACTCGGAGGGGACTGTTGTCGGGAGGTGGAGGTGTCCGTGGGTAACTGCTGTCCAGACTCGGAGGGGACTGTTGTCAGGGGGAGTGTCCGGGGGTAACTGCTGTCCAGACTCGGAGGGGACTGTTGTCAGGGGGAGTGTCCGGGGGTAACTGCTGTCCAGACGCGGAGGGGACTGTTGTCGCGGGCAGTGTCCGGGGGTAAATACTGTCCAGACTCGGAGGGGACTGTTGTCAGGGGGAGTGTTTCCGGGGTAACTGCTGTCCAGACTCGGAGGGGACTTTTGTCAGGGGGAGTGTCTAGGGGTAACTGCTGTCCAGACGCGGAGGGGACTGTTGTCAGGGGGAGTGTCCGGGGGCAACTGCTGTCCAGACTCGGAGGGGACTGTTGTCAGGGGGAGTGTCCGGGGGTAACTGCTGTCCAGACTCGGAGGGGTCTGTTGTCGGGGGGAGTGTCCGGGGTTAACTGCTGTCCAGACTCGGAGCGGACTGTTGTCAGGGGGGGTGTCCGGGGGTAACTGCCGTCCAGACTCGGAGGGGACTGTTGTCAGGGGGGGGTGTCCGGGGGTAACTGCCGTCCAGTCTCGTTGGGGTCTGTTGTCAGGGGGGGTGTCCGGGGGTAACTGCTGTCCAGACTCGGAGGGGACTGTTGTCAGGGGGAGTGTCCGGGGGTAACTGCTGTCCAGACTCGGAGGGGACTGTTGTCAGGGGGAGTGTCTGGGGGTAACTGCTGTCCAGACTCGGAGGGGACTGTTGTCAGGGGGAGTGTCCGGGGGTAATTGCTGTCCAGACTCGGAGGGGACTGTTGTCAGGGGGCGGAGGTGTCCGGGGGTAACTGCTGTCCAGACTCGGAGGGGACTGTTGTCAGGGGGAGTGTCTGGGGGTAACTGCTGTCCAGACTCGGTGGGGACTGTTGTCGGGGGGAGTGTCCGGCGGCAACTGCTGTCCAGACGCGGAGGGAACTGTTGTCGGGGGGCGGAGTTGTCCGGGGGTAACTGCTGTCCAGACTCGGAGGGGACTGTTGTCAGGGGGAGTGTCCGGGGGTAACTGCTGTCCAGACACGGAGGGGTCTGTTGTCAGGGGGAGTGCCCGGGGGTATCTGCTGTCCAGACTCGGAGGGGACTGTTGTCGGGGGGCGGAGGTGTCCGGGGGTAACTGCTGTCCAGACTCGGAGGGGTCTGTTGTCGGGGGAGTGTGCGGGGGTAACTGCTGTCCAGACTCGGAGGGGACTGTTGTCAGGGGGCGGAGGTGTCCTGGGGTTACTGCTGTCCAGACTCGGAGGGGACTGTTGTCAGGGGGGGTGTCCGGGGGTATCTGCTGTCCAGACTCGGAGGAGACTGTTGTCTGGGGGAGTGTCTGGGGGTAACTGCTGTCCAGACTCGGAGGGGACTGTTGTCGGGGAGCGGAGGTGTCCGGGGGTAACTGCTGTCCAGTCTCGGAGGGGACTGTTGTCAGGGGGAATGCCCGGGGGTATCTGCTGTCCAGACTCGGAGGGGACTGTTGTCGGCGGGCGGAGGTGTCCGGGGGTAACTGCTGTCCAGACTCGGAGGGGTCTGTTGTCAGGGGGAGTGTCCGGGGGTAACTGCTGTCCAGACTCGGAGGGGACTGTTGTCAGTGGGAGTGTCTGGGGGTAACTGCTGTCCAGACTCGGAGGGGACTGTTGTCTGGGGGCGGAGGTGTCCGGGGGTAACTGCTGTCCAGACTCGGAGGGGACTGTTGTCGGGGGCAGTGTCCGGGGGTAACTGCTGTCCAGACTCGTAGGGGACTGTTGTCAGGGGGAGTTTCTGGGGGTAACTGCTGTCCAGACTCGGAGGGGTCTGTTGTCAGGGGCGGTGTCCGGGGGTAACTGCTGTCCAGACTCGGAGGGGTCCGTTGTCAGGGGGGGCGTCCGGGGGTAACTGCTGTCCAGACTCGGAGGGGACTGTTGTCAGGGGGGAGTCTGGGTGTAACTGCTGTCCAGACTCGGAGGGGACTGTTGTCAGGGGGAGTGTCCGGGGGTAACTCCTGTCCAGACGCGGAGGGTACTGTTGTCAGGGGGAGTGTCCGGGGGTAAATGCTGTCCAGACTCGGAGGGGACTGTTGTCAGGAGGAGTGTCCGGGGGTAACTGCTGTCCAGACCTGGAGGGGACTGTTGTCAGGGGGAGTGTCCGGGGGTAACTGCTGTCCAGACTCGGAGGGGATTGTTGTCAGGGGGAGTGTCCGGGGGTAACTGCTGTCCAGACTCGGAGGTGACTGTTGTCAGGAGGAGTGTCCCGGGGTAACTGCTGTCCAGACCCGGAGGGGACTGTTGTCAGGGGGAGTGTGCGGGGGTAACTGCTGTCCAGACTCGGAGGGGACTGTTGTCAGGGGGAGTGTCTGGGGGTAACTGCTGTCCAGACTCGGAGGGGAATGTTGTCATGGGGAGCGTCCGGGGGTAACTGCTTCCAGACTCGGAGGGGACTGTTGTCAGGGGGAGTGTGCGGGGGTAACTGCTGTCCAGACTCGGAGGGGTCTGTTGTCGGGGGAGTGTGCGGGGTTAACTGCTGTCCAGGCTCGGAGGGGACTGTTGTCAGGGGGCGGAGGTGTCCTGGGGTTACTGCTGTCCAGACTCGGAGGGGACTGTTGTCAGGGGGGGTGTCCGGGGGTATCTGCTGTCCAGACTCGGAGGAGACTGTTGTCAGGGGGAGTGTCTGGGGGTAACTGCTGTCCAGACTCGGAGGGGACTGTTGTCGGGGAGCGGAGGTGTCCGGGGGTAACTGCTGTCCAGACTTGGAGGGGACTGTTGTCAAGGGGAGTGTCCGGGGGTAACTGCTGTCCAGACTCGGAGGGGACTGTTGTCAGCGGGGGTGTCCGGTTGTAACTGCTGTCCAGACTCGGAGGGGACTGTTGTCAGGGGGAGTGTCCGGGGGTAACTGCTGTCCAGACGCGGAGGGGACTGTTGTCTGGCGGAGTGTCTGGGGGTAACTGCTGTCCAGACTCGGAGGGGACTGTTGTCGGGGGGAATGTCCAGGGGTAACTGCTGTCCAGACTCGGAGGGGACTGTTGTCAGCGGGAGTGTCTGGAGGTAACTGCTGTCTAGACTCGGAGGGGACTGTTGTCAGGGGGCGGAGGTGTCCTGGGGTAACTGCTGTCCAGACTCGGAGGGGACTGTTGTCATGGGGGGGTGTCCGGGGGTAACTGCTGTCCAGACTCGGAGGGGACTTTTGTCTGGGGCAGTGTCCGGGGGTAACTGCTGTTCAGACTCGGAGGGGTCTGTTGTCAGGGGGAGTGTCTGGGGGTAACTGCTGTCCAGACTCGGAGGGGACTGTTGTCAGGGGGGGTGTCCGGGGGTAACTGCTGTCCAGAGTCGGAGGGGACTGTTGTCAGGGGGAGTGTCTGGGGGTAACTGCTGTCCAGACTCGGAGGGGACTGTTGTCAGGGGGTGAGTCCGGGGGTAACTGCTGTCCAGACTCGGAGGGGACTGTTGTCAGGGGGGGAGTGTCCGGGGGTAACTGCTGTCCAGACTCGGAGGGGACTGTTGTCAGGGGGAGTGTCCGGGGATAACTGCTGTCCAGACTCGGAGGGGACTGTTGTCAGGGGCCAGAGGTGTCCGGGGGTAACTGCTGTCCAGACTCGGAGGAGACTGTTGTCAGGGGGAGTGTCTGGGGGTAACTGCTGTCCAGACTCGGAGGGGACTGTTGTCAGTGGGAGTGTCCGGGGGTAACTGCCGTCCAGACTCGGAGGGGACTGTTGTCGGGGGGCGGAGGTGTCCGGGGGTAACTGCTGTCCAGACTCGGAGGGGACTGTTGTCAGGGGGCGGAGGTGTCCGGGGGTAACTGCTGTCCAGACTCGGAGGGGCTGTTGTCAGGGGGAGGGTCCGGGGGTAACTGCTGTCCAGACTCGGAGGGGACTGTTGTCAGGTGGAGGTGTCCGGGTGTAACTGCTGTCCATATGCGGAGGGGACTGTTGTCAGTGGGAGTGTCCGGGGTAACTGCTGTCCAGACTCGGAGGGGACTGTTGTCAGGCGGGGTGTCTGGGGGTAACTGCTGTCCAGACTCGGAGGGGACTGTTGTCAGGGGGAGTGTCCGGGGGAAACTGCTATCCAGACTCGGAGGGGACTGTTGTCAGGGGGAGTGTCCGGGGGTAACTGCTGTCCAGACTCGGAGGGGACTGTTGTCAGGTGGAGTGTCTGGGGGTAACTGCTGTCCAGACTCGGAGGGGACTGTTGTCATGGGGAGTGTCCGGGGGTAAATACTGTCCAGACTCGGAGGGGACCGTTGTCAGGTCGAGGTGCCCGGGGGTAACTGCTGTCCAGACTCGGAGGGGAGTGTTGTCAGGGGGGTGTCCGGGGGTAACTGCTGTCCAGACTCGGAGGGGACTGTTGTCAGCGGGAGTGTCTGGGGGTAACTGCTGTCTTGACTCGGAGGGGACTGTTGTCAGGGTGTGGAGGTGTCCTGGGGTAACTGCTGTCCAGACTCGGAGGGGACTGTTGTCATTGGGGGGTGTCCGGGGGTAACTGCTGTCCAGACTCGGAGGGGACTGTTGTCAGGGGGAGTGTCCGGGGGTAACTGCTGTTCAGACTTGGAGGGGTCTGTTGTCAGGGGGAGTGTCTGGGGGTAACTGCTGTCCAGACTCGGAGGGGACTGTTGTCAGGGGGGGTGTCCGGGGGTTCCTGCTGTCCAGACTCGGAGGGGACTGTTGTCAGGGGGAGTGTCTGGGGGTAACTGCTGTCCAGACTCGGAGGGGACTGTTGTCAGTGGGTGAGTCCGGGGCTAACTGCTGTCCAGACTCGGAGGGGACTGTTGTCAGGGGGGGAGTGTCCGGCGGTAACTGCTGTCCAGACTCGGAGGGGACTGTTGTCAGGGGGAGTGTCTGGGGGTAACTGCTGTCCAGACTCGGAGGGGACTGTTGTCAGGGGGAGTGTCCGGGGGTAACTGCTGTCCAGACTCGGAGGGGACTGTTGTCAGAGGGAGTGTCCGGGGGTAACTGCTGTCCAGAGTCGGAGGGGACTGTTGTCAGGGTGTGTGTCCGGGGGTGACTGCTGTCCAGACCCGGAGGGGACTGTTGTCGGGGGGCGGAGGTGTCTGGGGCGAACTGCTGTCCAGACTCGGAGGGGTCTGTTGTCAGGGGGAGTGTCTGGGGGTAACTGCTGTCCAGACTCGGAGGGGACCGTTGTCAGGTGGAGGTGTCCGGGGGTAACTGCTGTCCAGACTCGGAGGGGACTGTTGTCAGGGGGATGTCCGGGGGTAACTGCTGTCCAGACTCGGAGGGGACTGTTGTCGGGAGGTGTAGGTGTCCGGGGATAACTGCTGTCCAGACTCGGAGGGGTCTGATGTCAGGGGCAGTGTCCAGGGGTAACTGCTGTCCAGACTCGGAGGGGACTGTTGTCAGGGGGAGTGTCCAAGGGTAACTGCTGTCCAGACTCGGAGGGGACTGTTGTCAGGGGGAGTGTCCGGGGGTAAATGCTGTCCAGTCTCGGAGGGGACTGTTGTCAGGGGGAGTGTCCGGGGGTAACTGCTGTCCAGACTCGGAGGGGACTGTTGTCAGGGGCGGAGGTGTCCGGGGGTAACTGCTGTCCAGGCTCGGAGGGGACTGTTGTCAGGGGGAGTGTCCGGGGGTAACTGCTGTCCAGACTCGGAGGGGCTCTAGTCAGGGGGAGGGTCCAGGGGTAACTGCTGTCCAGACTCGGAGGGGACTGTTGTCAGGTGGAGGTGTCCGGGTGTAACTGCTGTCCAGACGCGGAGGGGACTGTTGTCGGGAGGTGTAGGTGTCCGGGGATAACTGCTGTCCAGACTCGGAGGGGTCTGATGTCAGGGGCAGTGTCCAGGGGTAACTGCTGTCCAGACTCGGAGGGGACTGTTGTCAGGGGGAGTGTCCAAGGGTAACTGCTGTCCAGACTCGGAGGGGACTGTTGTCAGGGGGAGTGTCCGGGGGTAACTGCTGTCCAGACTCGGAGGGGACTGTTGTCAGGGGGAGTGTCCGGGGGTAACTGCTGTCCAGACTCGGAGGGGACTGTTGTCAGGGGCGGCGGTGTCCGGGGGTAACTGCTGTCCAGACTCGGAGGGGACTGTTGTCAGGGGGAGTGTCCGGGGGTAACTGATGTCCAGACTCGGAGGGGCTGTAGTCAGGGGGAGGGTCCGGGGGTAACTGCTGTCCAGACTCGGAGGGGACTGTTGTCAGGTGGAGGTGTCCGGGTGTAACTGCTGTCCAGACGCGGAGGGGACTGTTGTCAGTGGGAGTGTCCGGGGTAACTGCTGTCCAGACTCGGAGGGGACTGTTGTCAGGGGGGGTGTCTGGGGGTAACTGCTGTCCAGACTCGGAGGAGACTGTTGTCAGGGGGAGTGTCCGGGGTAACTGCTATCCAGACTCGGAGGGGACTGTTGTCAGGGGGAGTGTCCGGGGGTAACTTCTGTCCAGACTCGGAGGGGACTGTTGTCAGGGGGAGTCTCCGGGGGTAACTGCTGTCCAGACTCGGAGGGGACCATTGTCAGGTCGAGGTGTCCGTGGGTAACTGCTGTCCAGACTCGGAGGGGACTGTTGTCAGGGGGGTGTCCGGGGGTAACTGCTGTCCAGACTCGGAGGGGACTGTTGTCAGCGGGAGTGTCTGGGGGTAACTGCTGTCTAGACTCGGAGGGGACTGTTGTCAGGGGGCGGAGGTGTCCTGGGGTAACTGCTGTCCAGACTCGGAGGGGACTGTTGTTATGGGGGGGTGTCCGGGGGCAACTGCTGTCCAGATTCGGAGGGGACTGTTGTCAGGGGGAGTGTCTGGGGGTAACTGCTGTCCAGACTCGGAGGGGAATGTTGTCAGGGGGTGTGTCCGGGGGTAACTGCTGTCCAGACTCGGAGGGGACTGTTGTCAGGGGGGGAGTGTCCGGGGGTAACTGCTGTCCAGACTCGGAGGGGACTGTTGTCAGGGGGAGTGTCCGGGGGTAACTGCTGTCCAGACTCGGAGGGGACTGTTGTCAGGGGGCGGAGGTGTCCGGGGGTAACTTCTGTCCAGACTCGGAGGGGACTGTTGTCAGGGGGCGGAGGTGTCTGGGGGTAACTGCTGTCCAGACTCGGAGGGGACTGTTGTCAGGGGGAGTGTCCGGGGGTAACTGCTGTCCAGACTCGGAGGGGACTGTTGTCAGGGGGTGTGTCCGGGGGTGACTGCTGTCCAGACCCGGAGGGGACTGTTGTCGGGGGGCGGAGGTGTCCGGGGGGAACTGCTGTCCAGACTCGGAGGGGACTGTTGTCAGGGGGAGTGTCTGGGGGTAACTGCTGTCCAGACTCGGAAGGGACTGTTGCCAGGGCTAGTGTCCGGGGGTAACTGCCGTCCAGACTCGGAGGGGACTGTTGTCAGGAGGCGGAGGTGTCCGGGGGTAACTGTTGTCCAGACTCGGAGGGGTCTGTTGTTAGGGGGAGGGTCCGGGGGTAACTGCTGTCCAGACTCGGAGGGGACTGTTGTCAGGTGGAGGTGTCCGGGGGTAACTGCTGTCCAGACTCGGAGGGGACTGTTTTCAGGGGCGGTGTCTGGGGATAACTGCTGTCCAGACTCGGAGGGGACTGTTGTCAGGGGGAGTGTCCGGGGGTAACTGCTGTCCAGACTCGGAGGGGACTGTTGTCAGGGGGAGTGTCCGGGGGTAACTGCTGTCCAGATTCGGAGGGGACTGTTGTCAGGGGGAGTGTCCAAGGGTAACTGCTGTCCAGACTCGGAGGGGACTGTTGTCAGGGGGAGTGTCCGGGGGTAACTGCTGTCCGACTCGGAGGGGACCGTTGTCAGGTGGAGGTGTCCGGGGGTAACTGCTGTCCAGACTCGGAGGGGACTGTTGTCAGGGGGGTGTCCGGGGGTAACTGCTGTCCAGACTCGGAGGGGACTGTTGTCGGGAGGTGTAGGTGTCCGGGGATAACTGCTGTCCAGACTCGGAGGGGTCTGTTGTCAGTGGGACTGTCCGGGGTAACTGCTGTCCAGACTCGGAGGGGACTGTTGTCAGGGGGGTTGTCCGGGGGTAACTGCTGTCCAGACTCGGAGGGGACCGTTGTCAGGTGGAGGTGTCCGGGGGTAACTGCTGTCCAGACTCGGAGGGGACTGTTGTCAGGGGGGTGTCCGGGGGTAACTGCTGTCCAGACTCGGAGGGGACTGTTGTCGGGAGGTGGAGGTGTCCGGGTGTAACTGCTGTCCAGACGCGGTGGGGACTGTTGTCAGTGGGACTGTCCGGGGTAACTGCTGTCCAGACTCGGAGGGGACTGTTGTCAGGGGGGGTGTCTGGGGGTAACTGCTGTCCAGACTCGGAGGGGACTGTTGTCAGGGGGAGTGTCCGGGGGAAACTGCTATCCAGACTCGGAGGGGACTGTTGTCAGGGGGAGTGTCCGGGGGTTACTGCTGTCCAGACTTGGAGGGGACTATTGTCAGGGGGAGTGTCTGTGGGTAACTGCTGTCCAGACTCGGAGGGGACTGTTGTCAGTGGGAGTGTCCGGGGGTAACTGCTGTCCAGACTCGGAGGGGACTGTTGTCAGGGGGGGTGTCCGGGGGTAACTGCTGTCCAGACTCGGAGGGGACCGTTGTCAGGTGGAGGTTTCCGGGGGTAACTGGTGTCCAGACTCGGAGGGGACTGTTGTCAGGGTGGTGTCCGGGGTTAACTGCTGTCCAGACTCGGAGGGGACTGTTGTCGGGAGGTGGAGGTGTCCGGGGATAACTGCTGTCCAGACTCGGAGGGGTCTGTTGTCAGGGGCAGTGTCCAGGGGTAACTGCTGTCCAGACTCGGAGGGGACTGTTGTCAGGGGGAGTGTCCAAGGGTAACTGCTGTCCAGACTCGGAGGGGACTGTTGTCAGGGGGAGTGTCCGGGGGTAACTGCTGTCCAGACTCAGAGGGGTCTGTTGTCATGGGTGGGTGTCCGGGGGTAACTGCTGTCCAGACTCGGAGGGGTCTGTTGTCATGGGGGGTGTCCGGGGGTAACTGCTGTCCAGACTCGGAGGGGACTGTTGTCGGGAGGTGGAGGTGTCCGGGGCTAACTGCTGTCCAGACTCGGAGGGGTCTGTTGTCAGGGGCAGTGTCCAGGGGTAACTGCTGTCCAGACTCGGAGGGGACTGTTGTCAGGTGGAGTGTCCGAGGGTACTGCTGTCCAGACTCGGAGGGGACTGTTGTCAGGTGGAGGTGTCCGGGGGTATCTGCTGTCCAGACTCGGAGGGGACTGTTGTCAGGGGGGTGTCTGGGGATAACTGCTGTCCAGACTCGGAGGGGACTGTTGTCAGGGCGAGTGTCCGGAGGTAACTGCTGTCCAGACTCGGAGGGGACTGTTGTCAGGGGGAGTGTCCGGGGGTAACTGCTGTCCAGATTCGGAGGGGACTGTTGTCAGGGGGAGTGTCTGGGGGTAACTGCTGTCCAGACTCGGAGGGGACTGTTGTCAGGGGGAGTGTCCGGGGGTAACTGCTGTCCAGACTCGGAGGGGACCGTTGTCAGGTGGAGGTGTCCGGGGGTAACTGCTGTCCAGACTCGGAGGGGACTGTTGTCAGGGGGATGTCCGGGGGTAACTGCTGTCCAGACTCGGAGGGGACTGTTGTCGGGAGGTGTAGGTGTCCGGGGATAACTGCTGTCCAGACTCGGAGGGGTCTGATGTCAGGGGCAGTGTCCAGGGGTAACTGCTGTCCAGACTCGGAGGGGACTGTTGTCAGGGGGAGTGTCCAAGGGTAACTGATGTCCAGACTCGGAGGGGACTGTTGTCAGGGGGAGTGTCCGGGGGTAAGTGCTGTCCAGACTCGGAGGGGACTGTTGTCAGGGGGAGTGTCCGGGGGTAACTGCTGTCCAGACTCGGAGGGGACTGTTGTCATGGGGGGGTGTCCGGGGGCAACTGCTGTCCAGACTCGGAGGGGACTGTTGTCAGGGGGAGTGTCTGGGGGTAACTGCTGTCCAGACTCGGAGGGGACTGTTGTCAGGGGGTGAGTCCGGGGGTAACTGCTGTCCAGACTCGGAGGGGACTGTTGTCAGGGGGGGAGTGTCCGGGGGTAACTGCTGTCCAGACTCGGAGGGGACTGTTGTCAGGGGGAGTGTCCGGGGGTAACTGCTGTCCAGACTCGGAGGGGACTGTTGTCAGGGGGCGGAGGTGTCCGGGGGTAACTTCTGTCCAGACTCGGAGGGGACTGTTGTCAGAGGGCGTGTCTGGGGTTAACTGCTGTCCAGACCCGGAGGGGACTGTTGTCAGGGGGAGTGTCCGGGGGTAACTGATGTCCAGACTCGGAGGGGACTGTTGTCAGGGGGAGTGTCCGGGGGTAACTGCTGTCCAGACTCGGAGGGGACTGTTGTCAGGGGAAGTGTCCGGGGGTGACTGCTGTCCAGACCCGGAGGGGACTGTTGTCGGGGGGCGGAGGTGTCCGGGGGGAACTGCTGTCCAGACTCGGAGGGGACTGTTGTCAGGGGGAGTGTCTGGGGGTAACTGCTGTCCAGACTCGGAGGGGACTGTTGCCAGGGCTAGTGTCCGCGGGTAACTGCCGTCCAGACTCGGAGGGGACTGTTATCGGGGGGCGGAGGTGTCCGGGGGTAACTGCTGTCCAGACTCGGAGGGGACTGTTGTCAGGGGGCGGACGTGTCCGGGAGTAACTGCTGTCCAGACTCGGAGGGGTCTGTTGTCAGGGGGTGGGTCCGGGGGCAACTGCTGTCCAGACTCGGAGGGGACTGTTGTCAGGTGGAGGTGTCCGGGTGTAACTGCTGTCCAGACGCGGAGGGGACTGTTGTCAGGGGGAGTGTCCGGGGGTAACTGCTGTCCAGACTCGGAGGTGACTGTTGTCGGGGGGCGGAGGTGTCCGGGGATAACTGCTGTCCAGACTCGGAGGGGACTGTTGTCAGGAGGCGGAGGTGTCCGGGGGTAACTGTTGTCCAGACTCGGAGGGGTCTGTTGTCAGGGGGAGGGTCCGGGGGTAACTGCTGTCCAGACTCGGAGGGGACTGTTGTCAGGTGGAGGTGTCCGGGGGTAACTGCTGTCCAGACTCGGAGGGGACTGTTGTCAGGGGCGGTGTCTGGTGATAACTGCTGTCCAGACTCGGAGGGGACTGTTGTCAGGGGGAGTGTCCGGGGGTAACTGCTGTCCAGACTCGGAGGGGACTGTTGTCAGGGGGAGTGTCCGGGGGTAACTGCTGTCCAGATTCGGAGGGGACTGTTGTCAGGGGGAGTGTCTGGGGGTAACTGCTGTCCAGACTCGGAGGGGACTGTTGTCAGGGGGAGTGTCCGGGGGTAACTGCTGTCCAGACTCGGAGGGGACCGTTGTCAGGTGGAGGTGTCCGGGGGTAACTGCTGTCCAGACTCGGAGGGGACTGTTGTCAGGGGGGTGTCCGGGGATAACTGCTGTCCAGACTCGGAGGGGACTGTTGTCGGGAGGTGTAGGTGTCCGGGGATAACTGCTGTCCAGACTCGGAGGGGTCTGTTGTCAGGGGGAGTGTCCGGGGGTAACTGCTGTCCAGACTCGGAGGGGACTGTTGTCAGGGGCGGAGGTGTCCGGGGGTAACTGCTGTCCAGACTCGGAGGGGACTGTTGTCAGGGGGAGTGTCCGGGGGTAACTGCTGTCCAGACTCGGAGCGGTCTGTTGTCATGGTTGGTGTCCGGGGGTAACTGCTGTCCAGACTCGGAGGGGTCTGTTGTCATGGGGGGTGTCCGGGGGTAACTGCTGTCCAGACTCGGAGGGGACTGTTGTCAGGGGGAGTGTCCGGGGGTAACTGCTGTCCAGACTCGGAGGGGACTGTTGTCAGGGGGCAGTGTCCGGGGGTAACTGCTGCCCTGACTCGGAGGGGACTGTTGTCGGGAGGTGGAGGTGTCCGGGGGTAACTGCTGTCCAGACTCGGAGGGGTCTGTTGTCAGGGGCAGTGTCCAGGGGTAACTGCTGTCCAGACTCGGAGGAGACTGTTGTCAGGGGGAGTGTCCGGGGGTAACTGCTGTCCAGACTTGGAGGGGACTGTTGTCAGGGGGAGTGTCCGGGGGTAACTGCTGTCCAGACTCGGAGGGGACTGTTGTCAGGGGCGGAGGTGTCCGGGGGTAATTGCTGTCCAGACTCGGAGGGGCCTGTTGTCAGGGGGAGTTTCCGGGGGTAACTGCTGTCCAGACCCGGAGGGGTCTGTTGTCATGAGGGGTGTCCGGGGGTAACTGCTGTCCAGACTCGGAGGGGACTGTTGTCAGGGGGAGTGTCCGGGCGTAACTGCTGTCCAGACTCGGAGGGGACTGTTGTCAGGGGGAGTGTCTGGGGGTAACTGCTGTCCAGACTCGGAGGGGACTGTTGTCAGGGGGAGTCTCCGGGGGTAACTGCTGTCCAGACTCGGAGGGGACCGTTGTCAGGTGGAGGTGTCCGGGGGTAACTGCTGTCCAGACTCGGAGGGGACTGTTGTCAGGGGGGTGTCCGGGGGTAACTGCTGTCCAGACTCGGAGGGGACTGTTGTCGGGAGGTGGAGGTGTCCGGGGATAACTGCTGTCCAGACTCGGAGGGGTCTGTTGTCAGGGGCAGTGTCCAGGGGTAACTGCTGTCCAGACTCGGAGGGGACTGTTGTCAGGGGGAGTGTCCAAGGGTAACTGCTGTCCAGACTCGGAGGGGACTGTTGTCAGGGGGAGTGTCCGGGGGTAACTGCTGTCCAGACTCGGAGGGGACTGTTGTCAGGGGGAGTGTCCGGGGGTAACTGCTGTCCAGACTCGGAGGGGACTGTTGTCAGGGGCGGAGGTGTCCGGGGGTAACTGCTGTCCAGTCTCGGAGGGGACTGTTGTCAGCGGGAGTGTCCGGGGGTAACTGCTGTCCAGACTCGGAGGGGTCTGTTGTCATGGGGGGTGTCCGGGGGTAACTGCTTTCCAGACTCGGAGGGGTCTGTTGTCATGGGGGGTGTCCGGGGGTAACTGCTGTCCAGACTCGGAGGGGACTGTTGTCCGGGGGAGAGTCCGGGGGTAACTGCTGTCCAGACTCGGAGGGGACTGTTGTCAGGGGGCAGTGTCCGGGGGTAACTGCTGCCCAGACTCGGAGGGGACTGTTGTCGGGAGGTGGAGGTGTCCGGGGGTAACTGCTGTCCAGACTCGGAGGGGTCTGTTGTCAGGGGCAGTGTCCAGGGGTAACTGCTGTCTAGACTCGGAGGGGACTGTTGTCAGGGGGCGTGTCCGAGGGTAGTGCTGTCCAGACTCGGAGGGGACTGTTGTCAGGTGGAGTGTCCGGGGGTAACTGCTGTCCAGACTCGGAGGGGACTGTTGTCAGGGGGAGTGTCCGGGGGTAACTGCTGTCCAGACTCGGAGGGGCCTGTTGTCAGGGGCGGAGGTGTCCGGGGGTAACTGCTGTCCAGACTCGGAGGGGCCTGTTGTCAGGGGGAGTTTCCGTGGGTAACTGCTGTCCAGACTCGCAGGGGTCTGTTGTCATGGGGGGTGTCCGGGGGTAACTGCTGTCCAGACTCGGAGGGGACTGTTGTCAGGGGGAGTGTCCGGGGGTAACTGCTTTCCAGACTCGGAGGGGACTGTTGTCAGGGGGAGTGCCCGGGGGTAACTGCTGACAGACCCGGAGCGGACTGTTGTCAGGGGGAGTGTCCGGGGGTAACTGCTGTCCAGACTCGGAGGGTCCTGTTGTCAGGGGCGGAGGTGTCCGGGGGTAACTGCTGTCCAGACTCGGAGGGGCCTGTTGTCAGGGGGAGTTTCCGTGGGTAACTGCTGTCCAGACTCGCAGGGGTCTCTTGTCATGGGGGGTGTCCGGGGGTAACTGCTGTCCAGACTCGGAGGGGACTGTTGTCAGGGGGAGTGTCCGGGTGTAACTGCTGTCCAGACTCGGAGGGGACTGTTGTCAGGGGGCGGATGTGTCCGGGGGTAACTGCTGTCCAGACCCGGAGGGGACTGTTGGCAGGGGGAGTGTCCGGGGGTAACTGCTGTCCAGACTCGGAGGGGACTGTTGTCAGGGGGCAGTGTCCGGGGGTAACTGCTGTCCAGACTCGGAGGGGACTGTTGTCAGGGGGGGTGTTCGGGGGTTTCTGCTGTCCAGACTCGGAGGGGACTGTTGTCAGGGGGAGTGTCTGGGGTTAACTGCTGTCCAGACTCGGAGGGGCCGTTGTCAGGGGGGGAGTCCGGGGGTAACTGCTGTCCAGACTCGGAGGGGACTGTTGTCAGGGGGGGAGTGTCCGGTGGTAACTGCTGTCCAGACTCGGAGGGGACTGTTGTCAGGGGGAGTGTCCGGGTGTAACTGCTGTCCAGACTCGGAGGGGACTGTTGTCAGGGGGCGGATGTGTCCGGGGGTAACTGCTGTACAGACTCGGAGGGGACTGTTGTCAGGGGGAGTGTCTGGGGGTAACTGCTGTCCAGACTCGGAGGGGACTGTTGTCAGGGGGAGTGTCCGGGGGTAACTGCTGTCCAGACTCGGAGGGGACTGTTGTCGGAGGCCGGAGGTGTCCGGGGGTATCTGCTGTCCAGACTCGGAGGGGACTGTTGTCAGGGGGAGTGTCCGGGGGTAACTGCTGTCCAGACTCGGAGGGGACTGTTGTCAGGGGGAGTGTCCGGGGGTAACTGCTGTCCAGACTCGGAGGGGACTGTTGTCAGGGGCGGAGGTGTCCGGGGGTAACTGCTGTCCAGACTCGGAGGGGACTGTTGTCAGGGGGAGTGTCCGGGGGTAACTGCTGTCCAGACTCGGAGGGGTCTGTTGTCATGGGGGGTGTCCGGGGGTTACTGCTGTCCAGACTCGGAGGGGACTGTTGTCAGGGGGAGTATCCGGGGGTAACTGCTGTCCAGACTCGGAGGGGACTGTTGTCAGGGGGCAGTGTCCGGGGGTAACTGCTGCCCAGACTCGGAGGGGACTGTTGTCGGGAGGTGGAGGTGTCCGGGGGTAACTGCTGTGCAGACTCGGAGGGGTCTGTTGTCAGGGGCAGTGTCCAGGGGTAACTGCTGTCCAGACTCGGAGGGGACTGTTGTCAGGGGGAGTGTCCGGGGGTAACTGCTGTCCAGACTTGGAGGGGACTGTTGTCAGGGGGAGTGTCCGGGGGTAACTGCTGTCCAGACCCGGAGGGGTCTGTTGTCATGAGGGGTGTCCGGGGGTAACTGCTGTCCAGACTCGGAGGGGACTTTTGTCAGGGGGAGTGTCCGGGCGTAACTGCTGTCCAGACTCGGAGGGGACTGTTGTCAGGGGGAGTGTCTGGGGGTAACTGCTGTCCAGACTCGGAGGGGACTGTTGTCAGGGGGAGTCTCCGGGGGTAACTGCTGTCCAGACTCGGAGGGGACCGTTGTCAGGTGGAGGTGTCCGGGGGTAACTGCTGTCCAGACTCGGAGGGGACTGTTGTCAGGGGGGTGTCCGGGGGTAACTGCTGTCCAGACTCGGAGGGGACTGTTGTCGGGAGGTGGAGGTGTCCGGGGATAACTGCTGTCCAGACTCGGAGGGGTCTGTTGTCAGGGGCAGTGTCCAGGGGTAACTGCTGTCCAGACTCGGAGGGGACTGTTGTCAGGGGGAGTGTCCAAGGGTAACTGCTGTCCAGACTCGGAGGGGACTGTTGTCAGGGGGAGTGTCCGGGGGTAACTGCTGTCCAGACTCGGAGGGGACTGTTGTCAGGGGGAGTGTCCGGGGGTAACTGCTGTCCAGACTCGGAGGGGACTGTTGTCAGGGGCGGAGGTGTCCGGGGGTAACTGCTGTCCAGTCTCGGAGGGGACTGTTGTCAGGGGGAGTGTCCGGGGGTAACTGCTGTCCAGACTCGGAGGGGTCTGTTGTCATGGGGGGTGTCCGGGGGTAACTGCTGTCCAGACTTGGAGGGGTCTGTTGTCATGGGGGGTGTCCGGGGGTAACTGCTGTCCAGACTCGGAGGGGACTGTTGTCCGGGGGAGTGTCCGGGGGTAACTGCTGTCCAGACTCGGAGGGGCCTGTTGTCAGGGGCGGAGGTGTCCGGGGGTAACTGCTGTCCAGACTCGGAGGGGCCTGTTGTCAGGGGGAGTTTCCGTGGGTAACTGCTGTCCAGACTCGCAGGGGTCTGTTGTCATGGGGGGTGTCCGGGGGTAACTGCTGTCCAGACTCGGAGGGGACTGTTGTCAGGGGGAGTGTCCGGGGGTAACTGCTTTCCATACTCGGAGGGGACTGTTGTCAGGGGGAGTGCCCGGGGGTAACTGCTGTCCAGACTCGGAGGGGTCTGTTGTCGGGGGGCGGAGGTGTCCGGGGGTAACTGCTGTCCAGACTCGGAGGGGACTGTTGTCAGGGGGCAGTGTCCGGGGGTAACTGCTGTCCAGACTCGGAGGGGACTGTTGTCAGGGGGGGTGTTCGGGGGTTTCTGCTGTCCAGACTCGGAGGGGACTGTTGTCAGGGGGAGTGTCTGGGGTTAACTGCTGTCCAGACTCGGAGGGGCCGTTGTCAGGGGGGGAGTCCGGGGGTAACTGCTGTCCAGACTCGGAGGGGACTGTTGTCAGGGGGGGAGTGTCCGGTGGTAACTGCTGTCCAGACTCGGAGGGGACTGTTGTCAGGGGGAGTGTCCGGGTGTAACTGCTGTCCAGACTCGGAGGGGACTGTTGTCAGGGGGCGGATGTGTCCGGGGGTAACTGCTGTACAGACTCGGAGGGGACTGTTGTCAGGGGGAGTGTCTGGGGGTAACTGCTGTCCAGACTCGGAGGGGACTGTTGTCAGGGGGAGTGTCCGGGGGTAACTGCTGTCCAGACTCGGAGGGGACTGTTGTCGGAGGCCGGAGGTGTCCGGGGGTATCTGCTGTCCAGACTCGGAGGGGACTGTTGTCGGGGGGAGTGTCCGGGTGTAACTGCTGTCCAGACTCGGAGGGGTCTGTTGTCAGGGGGAGTGTCTGGGGGTAACTGCTGTCCAGACTCGGAGGGGACTGTTGTCAGGGGGGGTGGTCGGGGGTTTCTGCTGTCCAGACTCGGAGGGGACTGTTGTCAGGGGGAGTGTCTGGGGTTAACTGCTGTCCAGACTCGGAGGGGACTGTTGTCAGGGGGGGTGTCCGGGGGTAACTGCTGTCCAGACTCGGAGGGGACTGTTGTCAGGGGGAGTGTCTGGGGTTAACTGCTGTCCAGACTCGGAGGGGACTGTTGTCAGGGGGGGTGTCTGGGGGTAACTGCTGTCCAGACTCGGAGGGGACTGTTGTCAGCGGGGGAGTATCCGGGGGTAACTGCTGTCCAGACTCGGAGGGGACTGTTGTCTGGGGGAGTGTCCGGGTGTAACTGCTGTCCAGACTCGGAGGGGACTGTTGTCAGGGGGCGGATGTGTCCGGGGGTAACTGCTGTCCAGACTCGGAGGGGACTGTTGTCAGGGGGAGTGTCTGGGGGTAACTGCTGTCCCGACTCGGAGGGGACTGTTGTCAGGGGGATTGTCCGGGGGTAACTGCTGTCCAGACTCGGAGGGGACTGTTGTAAGGGGGAGTGTCCGGGGGTAACTGCTGTACAGACTCGGAGGGGACTGTTGTCAGGGGGGGTGTCCGGGGGTAACTGCTGTCCAGACCCGGAGGGGACTGTTGTCGCGGGGCGGAGGTGTCCGGGGGGAACTGCTGTCCAGACTCGGAGGGGACTGTTGTCAGGGGGAGTGTCTGGGGGTAACTGCTGTCCAGACTCGGAGGGGACTGTTGTCAGGGCTAGTGTCCGGGGGTAACTGCCGTCCAGACTCGGAGGGGACTGTTGTCGGGGGGCGGAGGTGTCCGGGGGTAACTGCTGTCCAGACTCGGAGGGGACTGTTGTCAGGGTGCGGAGGTGTCCGGGGGTAACTGCTGTCCAGACTCGGAGGGGTCTGTTGTCAGGGGGAGGGTCCGGGGGTAACTGCTGTCCAGACTCGAAGGGGACTGTTGTCAGGTGGAGGTGTCCGGGTGTAACTGCTGTCCAGACGCGGAGGGGACTGTTGTCAGGGGGAGTGTCCGGGGGTAACTGCTGTCCAGACTCGGATGGGACTGTTGTCAGGGGGGGTGTCCGGGGATAACTGCTGTCCAGACTCGGAGGGGACTGTTGTCAGGGGGAGTGTCCGGGGGTAACTGCTGTCCAGACTCGGAGGGGACTGTTGTCGGGGGGAGTGTCCGGGTGTAACTGCTGTCCAGACTCGGAGGGGTCTGTTGTCAGGGGGAGTGTCCGGGGGTAACTGCTGTCTAGACTCGGAGGGGACTGTTGTCGGGGGGTGTGTCCGGGGGTAACTGCTGTCCAGACTCGGAGGGGACTGTTGTCAGGGGGGGTGTCCGGGGGTAACTGCTGTCCAGACTCGGAGGCGACTGATGTCAGGGGGAGTGTCCGGGGGTAACTGCTGTCCAGACTCGGAGGGGACTGTTGTCAGGGGGGGTGTCTGGGGGTAACTGCTGTCCAGACTCGGAGGGGACTGTTGTCAGGGGGCAGTGTCCGGGGGTAACTGCTGTCCAGACTCGGAGGGGTCTGTTGTCAGGGGTAGTGTCCGGGGGTAAATGCTGTCCAGACTCGGAGGGGACTGTTGTCATGGGGGGTGTCAGGGGGCAACTGCTGTCCAGACTCGGAGGGGACTGTTGTCAGGGGGATTGTCCGGGGATAACTGCTGTCCAGACTCGGAGGGGTCTGTTGTCAGGGGCAGTGTCCAGGGGTAACTGCTGTCCAGACTCGGAGGGGACTGTTGTCAGGGGGAGTGTCCAAGGGTAACTGCTGTCCAGACTCGGAGGGGACTGTTGTCAGGGGCGGAGGTGTCCGGGGGTAACTGCTGTCCAGACTCGGAGGGGACTGTTGTCAGGGGGAGTGTCCGGGGGTAACTGCTGTCCAGACTCGGAGGGGTCTGTTGTCATGGGTGGGTGTCCGGGGGTAACTGCTGTCCAGACTCGGAGGGGTCTCTTGTCATGGGGGGTGTCCGGGGGTAACTGCTGTCCAGACTCGGAGGGGACTGTTGTCAAGGGGAGTGTCCGGGGGTAACTGCTGTCCAGACTCGGAGGGGACTGTTGTCAGGGGGCAGTGTCCGGGGGTAACTGCTGCCCAGACTCGGAGGGGACTGTTGTCGGGAGGTGGAGTTGTCCGGGGCTAACTGCTGTCCAGACTCGGAGGGGTCTGTTGTCAGGGGCAGTGTCCAGGGGTAACTGCTGTCCAGACTCGGAGGGGACTGTTGTCAGGTGGAGTGTCCGAGGGTACTGCTGTCCAGACTCGGAGGGGACTGTTGTCAGGTGGAGGTGTCCGGGGGTAACTGCTGTCCAGACTCGGAGGGGACTGTTGTCAGGGGGGGTGTCTGGGGATAACTGCTGTCCAGACTCGGAGGGGACTGTTGTCAGGGCGAGTGTCCGGGGGTAACTGCTGTCCAGACTCGGAGGGGACTGTTGTCAGGGGGAGTGTCCGGGGGTAACTGCTGTCCAGATTCGGAGGGGACTGTTGTCAGGGGGAGTGTCTGGGGGTAACTGCTGTCCAGACTCGGAGGGGACTGTTGTCAGGGGGAGTGTCCGGGGGTAACTGCTGTCCAGACTCGGAGGGGACCGTTGTCAGGTGGAGGTGTCCGGGGGTAACTGCTGTCCAGACTCGGAGGGGACTGTTGTCAGGGGGATGTCCGGGGGTAACTGCTGTGCAGACTCGGAGGGGACTGTTGTCGGGAGGTGTAGGTGTCCGGGGATAACTGCTGTCCAGACTCGGAGGGGTCTGATGTCAGGGGCAGTGTCCAGGGGTAACTGCTGTCCAGACTCGGAGGGGACTGTTGTCAGGGGGAGTGTCCAAGGGTAACTGCTGTCCAGACTCGGAGGGGACTGTTGTCAGGGGGAGTGTCCGGGGGTAAATGCTGTCCAGACTCGGAGGGGACTGTAGTCAGGGGGAGTGTCCGGGGGTAACTGCTGTCCAGACTCGGAGGGGACTGTTGTCAGGGGCGGAGGTGTCCGGGGGTAACTGCTGTCCAGACTCGGAGGGGACTGTAGTCAGGGGGAGTGTCCGGGGGTAACTGCTGTCCAGAGTCGGAGGGGCTGTAGTCAGGGGGAGGGTCCAGGGGTAACTGCTGTCCAGACTCGGAGGGGACTGTTGTCAGGTGGAGGTGTCCGGGTGTAACTGCTGTCCAGACGCGGAGGGGACTGTTGTCGGGAGGTGTAGGTGTCCGGGGATAACTGCTGTCCAGACTCGGAGGGGTCTGATGTCAGGGGCAGTGTCCGGGGGTAACTGCTGTCCAGACTCGGAGGGGACTGTTGTCAGGGGGTGTGTCCGGGGGTGACTGCTGTCCAGACCCGGAGGGGACTGTTGTCGGGGGGCGGAGGTGTCCGGGGGGAACTGCTGTCCAGACTCGGAGTGGACTGTTGTCAGGGGGAGTGTCTGGGGGTAACTGCTGTCCAGACTCGGAGGGGACTGTTGCCAGGGCTAGTGTCCGGGGGTAACTGCCGTCCAGACTCGGAGGGGACTGTTGTCGGGGGGCGGAGGTGTCCGTGGGTAACTGCTGTCCAGACTCGGAGGGGACTGTTGTCAGGGGGCGGAGGTGTCCGGGAGTAACTGCTGTCCAGACTCGGAGGGGTCTGTTGTCAGGGGGAGGGTCCGGGGGCAACTGCTGTCCAGACTCGGAGGGGACTGTTGTCAGGTGGAGGTGTCCGGGTGTAACTGCTGTCCAGACGCGGAGGGGACTGTTGTCAGTGGGACTGTCCGGGGTAACTGCTGTCCAGACTCGGAGGGGACTGTTGTCAGGGGGGGTGTCTGGGGGTAACTGCTGTCCAGACTCGGAGGGGACTGTTGTCAGGGGGAGTGTCCGGGGGAAACTGCTATCCAGACTCGGAGGGGACTGTTGTCAGGGGGAGTGTCCGGGGGTAACTGCTGTCCAGACTTGGAGGGGACTGTTGTCAGGGGGAGTGTCTGTGGGTAACTGCTGTCCAGACTCGGAGGGGACTGTTGTCAGGGGGAGTCTCCGGGGGTAACTGCTGTCCAGACTCGGAGGGGACCGTTGTCAGGTGGAGGTTTCCGGGGGTAACTGGTGTCCAGACTCGGAGGGGACTGTTGTCAGGATGGTGTCCGGGGTTAACTGCTGTCCAGACTCGGAGGGGACTGTTGTCGGGAGGTGGAGGTGTCCGGGAATAACTGCTGTCCAGACTCGGAGGGGTCTGTTGTCAGGGGCAGTGTCCAGGGGTAACTGCTGTCCAGACTCGGAGGGGACTGTTGTCAGGGGGAGTGTCCAAGGGTAACTGCTGTCCAGACTCGGAGGGGACTGTTGTCAGGGGCGGAGGTGTCCGGGGGTAACTGCTGTCCAGACTCGGAGGGGACTGTTGTCAGGGGGAGTGTCCGGGGGTAACTGCTGTCCAGACTCGGAGGGGTCTGTTGTCATGGGTGGGTGTCCGGGGGTAACTGCTGTCCAGACTCGGAGGGGTCTGTTGTCATGGGGGGTGTCCCGGGGTAACTGCTGTCCAGACTCGGAGGGGACTGTTGTCAGGGGGAGTGTCCGGGGGTAACTGCTGTCCAGACTCGGAGGGGACTGTTGTCAGGGGGCAGTGTCCGGGGGTAACTGCTGCCCAGACTCGGAGGGGACTGTTGTCGGGAGGTGGAGGTGTCCGGGGCTAACTGCTGTCCAGACTCGGAGGGGTCTGTTGTCAGGGGCAGTGTCCAGGGGTAACTGCTGTCCAGACTCGGAGGGGACTGTTGTCAGGTGGAGTGTCCGAGGGTACTGCTGTCCAGACTCGGAGGGGACTGTTGTCAGGTGGAGGTGTCCGGGGGTAACTGCTGTCCAGACTCGGAGGGGACTGTTGTCAGGGGGGGTGTCTGGGGATAACTGCTGTCCAGACTCGGAGGGGACTGTTGTCAGGGCGAGTGTCCGGGGGTAACTGCTGTCCAGACTCGGAGGGGACTGTTGTCAGGGGGAGTGTCCGGGGGTAACTGCTGTCCAGATTCGGAGGGGACTGTTGTCAGGGGGAGTGTCTGGGGGTAACTGCTGTCCAGACTCGGAGGGGACTGTTGTCAGGGGGAGTGTCCGGGGGTAACTGCTGTCCAGACTCGGAGGGGACCGTTGTCAGGTGGAGGTGTCCGGGGGTAACTGCTGTCCAGACTCGGAGGGGACTGTTGTCAGGGGGATGTCCGGGGGTAACTGCTGTCCAGACTCGGAGGGGACTGTTGTCGGGAGGTGTAGGTGTCCGGGGATAACTGCTGTCCAGACTCGGAGGGGTCTGATGTCAGGGGCAGTGTCCAGGGGTAACTGCTGTCCAGACTCGGAGGGGACTGTTGTCAGGGGGAGTTTCCGTGGGTAACTGCTTTCCAGACTCGGAGGGGACTGTTGTCAGGGGGAGTGCCCGGGGGTAACTGCTGACAGACCCGGAGCGGACTGTTGTCAGGGGGAGTGTCCGGGGGTAACTGCTGTCCAGACTCGGAGGGGCCTGTTGTCAGGGGCGGAGGTGTCCGGGGGTAACTGCTGTCCAGACTCGGAGAGGCCTGTTGTCAGGGGGAGTTTCCGTGGGTAACTGCTGTCCAGACTCGCAGGGGTCTGTTGTCATGGGGGGTGTCCGGGGGTAACTGCTGTCCAGACTCGGAGGGGACTGTTGTCAGGGGGAGTGTCCGGGGGTAACTGCTTTCCATACTCGGAGGGGACTGTTGTCAGGGGGAGTGCCCGGGGGTAACTGCTGTCCAGACCCGGAGGGGACTTTTGTCAGGGGGAGTGTCCGGGGGTAACTGCTGTCCAGACTCGGAGGGGACTGTTGTCAGGGGGCAGTGTCCGGGGGTAACTGCTGTCCAGACTCGGAGGGGACTGTTGTCAGGGGGGGTGTTCGGGGGTTTCTGCTGTCCAGACTCGGAGGGGACTGTTGTCAGGGGGAGTGTCTGGGGTTAACTGCTGTCCAGACTCGGAGGGGCCGTTGTCAGGGGGGGAGTCCGGGGGTAACTGCTGTCCAGACTCGGAGGGGACTGTTGTCAGGGGGGGAGTGTCCGGTGGTAACTGCTGTCCAGACTCGGAGGGGACTGTTGTCAGGGGGAGTGTCCGGGTGTAACTGCTGTCCAGACTCGGAGGGGACTGTTGTCAGGGGGCGGATGTGTCCGGGGGTAACTGCTGTACAGACTCGGAGGGGACTGTTGTCAGGGGGAGTGTCTGGGGGTAACTGCTGTCCAGACTCGGAGGGGACTGTTGTCAGGGGGAGTGTCCGGGGGTAACTGCTGTCCAGACTCGGAGGGGACTGTTGTCGGAGGCCGGAGGTGTCCGGGGGTATCTGCTGTCCAGACTCGGAGGGGACTGTTGTCAGGGGGAGTGTCCGGGGGTAACTGCTGTCCAGACTCGGAGGGGACTGTTGTCAGGGGGAGTGTCCGGGGGTAACTGCTGTCCAGACTCGGAGGGGACTGTTGTCAGGGGGAGTGTCCGGGGGTAACTGCTGTCCAGACTCGGAGGGGACTGTTGTCAGGGGGCGGGGGTGTCCGGGGGAAACTGCTGTCCAGACTCGGAGGGGATTGTTGTCGCGGGGAGTGTCTGCGGACAACTGCTGTCCAGACTCGGAGGGGACTGTTGTCAGGGGCGGAGGTGTCCGGGGGTAACTGCTGTCCAGACTCGGAGGGGACTGTTGTCAGGGGGAGTGTCCGGGGGTAACTGCTGTCCAGACTCGGAGCGGTCTGTTGTCATGGTTGGTGTCCGGGGGTAACTGCTGTCCAGACTCGGAGGGGTCTGTTGTCATGGGGGGTTTCCGGGGGTAACTGCTGTCCAGACTCGGAGGGGACTGTTGTCAGGGGGAGTGTCCGGGGGTAACTGCTGTCCAGACTCGGAGGGGACTGTTGTCAGGGGGCAGTGTCCGGGGGTAACTGCTGCCCAGACTCGGAGGGGACTGTTGTCGGGAGGTGGAGGTGTCCGGGGGTAACTGCTGTCCAGACTCGGAGGGGACTGTTGTCAGGGGGAGTGTCCGGGGGTAACTGCTGTCCAGACTTGGAGGGGACTGTTGTCAGGGGGAGTGTCCGGGGGTAACTGCTGTCCAGACTCGGAGGGGACTGTTGTCAGGGGCGGAGGTGTCCGGGGGTAATTGCTGTCCAGACTCGGAGGGGCCTGTTGTCAGGGGGAGTTTCCGGGAGTAACTGCTGTCCAGACCCGGAGGGGTCTGTTGTCATGAGGGGTGTCCGGGGGTAACTGCTGTCCAGACTCGGAGGGGACTGTTGTCAGGGGGAGTGTCCGGGCGTAACTGCTGTCCAGACTCGGAGGGGACTGTTGTCAGGGGGAGTGTCTGGGGGTAACTGCTGTCCAGACTCGGAGGGGACTGTTGTCAGGGGGAGTCTCCGGAGGTAACTGCTGTCCAGACTCGGAGGGGACCGTTGTCAGGTGGAGGTGTCCGGGGGTAACTGCTGTCCAGACTCGGAGGGGACTGTTGTCAGGGGGGTGTCCGGGGGTAACTGCTGTCCAGACTCGGAGGGGACTGTTGTCGGGAGGTGGAGGTGTTTGGGGATAACTGCTGTCCAGACTCGGAGGGGTCTGTTGTCAGGGGGAGTGTCCAGGGGTAACTGCTGTCCAGACTCGGAGGGGACTGTTGTCAGGGGGAGTGTCCAAGGGTAACTGCTGTCCAGACTCGGAGGGGACTGTTGTCAGGGGGAGTGTCCGGGGGTAACTGCTGTCCAGACTCGGAGGGGACTGTTGTCAGGGGGAGTGTCCGGGGGTAACTGCTGTCCAGACTCGGAGGGGACTGTTGTCAGGGGCGGAGGTGTCCGGGGGTAACTGCTGTCCAGTCTCGGAGGGGACTGTTGTCAGGGGGAGTGTCCGGGGGTAACTGCTGTCCAGACTCGGAGGGGTCTGTTGTCATGGGGGGTGTCCGGGGGTAACTGCTGTCCAGACTCGGAGGGGTCTGTTGTCATGGGGGGTGTCCGGGGGTAACTGCTGTCCAGACTCGGACGGGACTGTTGTCCGGGGGAGTGTCCGGGGGTAACTGCTGTCCAGACTCGGAGGGGACTGTTGTCAGGGGGCAGTGTCCGGGGGTAACTGCTGCCCAGACTCGGAGGGGACTGTTGTCGGGAGGTGGAGGTGTCCGGGGGTAACTTCTGTCCAGACTCGGAGGGGTCTGTTGTCAGGGGCAGTGTCCAGGGGTAACTGCTGTCCAGACTCGGAGGGGACTGTTGTCAGGGGGTGTGTCCGCGGGTAGTGCTGTCCAGACTCGGAGGGGACTGTTGTCAGGGGGAGTGTCCGGGGGTAACTGCTGTCCAGACTCGGAGGGGACTGTTGTCAGGGGGAGTGTCCGGGGGTAACTGCTGTCCAGACTCGGAGGGGCCTGTTGTCAGGAGCGGAGGTGTCCGGGGGTAACTGCTGTCCAGACTCGGAGGGGCCTGTTGTCAGGGGGAGTTTCCGTGGGTAACTGCTGTCCAGACTCGCAGGGGTCTGTTGTCATGGGGGGTGTCCGGGGGTAACTGCTGTCCAGACTCGGAGGGGACTGTTGTCAGGGGGAGTGTCCGGGGGTAACTGCTTTCCAGACTCGGAGGGGACTGTTGTCAGGGGGAGTGCCCGGGGGTAACTGCTGTCCAGACCCGGAGCGGACTGTTGTCAGGGGGAGTGTCCGGGGGTAACTGCTGTCCAGACTCGGAGGGGCCTGTTGTCAGGGGCGGAGGTGTCCGGGGGTAACTGCTGTCCAGACTCGGAGGGGCCTGTTGTCAGGGGGAGTTTCCGTGGGTAACTGCTGTCCAGACTCGCAGGGGTCTGTTGTCATGGGGGGTGTCCGGGGGTAACTGCTGTCCAGACTCGGAGGGGACTGTTGTCAGGGGGAGTGTCCGGGGGTAACTGCTTTCCATACTCGGAGGGGACTGTTGTCAGGGGGAGTGCCCGGGGGTAACTGCTGTCCAGACTCGGAGGGGTCTGTTGTCGGGGGGCGGAGGTGTCCGGGGGTAACTGCTGTCCAGACTCGGAGGGGACTGTTTTCAGGGGGCAGTGTCCGGGGGTAACTGCTGTCCAGACTCGGAGGGGACTGTTGTCAGGGGGGGTGTTCGGGGGTTTCTGCTGTCCAGACTCGGAGGGGACTGTTGTCAGGGGGAGTGTCTGGGGTTAACTGCTGTCCAGACTCGGAGGGGCCGTTGTCAGGGGGGGAGTCCGGGGGTAACTGCTGTCCAGACTCGGAGGGGACTGTTGTCAGGGGGGGAGTGTCCGGTGGTAACTGCTGTCCAGACTCGGAGGGGACTGTTGTCAGGGGGAGTGTCCGGGTGTAACTGCTGTCCAGACTCGGAGGGGACTGTTGTCAGGGGGCGGATGTGTCCGGGGGTAACTGCTGTACAGACTCGGAGGGGACTGTTGTCAGGGGGAGTGTCTGGGGGTAACTGCTGTCCAGACTCGGAGGGGACTGTTGTCAGGGGGAGTCTCCGGGGGTAACTGCTGTCCAGACTCGGAGGGGACTGTTGTCGGAGGCCGGAGGTGTCCGGGGGTATCTGCTGTCCAGACTCGGAGGGGACTGTTGTCGGGGGGAGTGTCCGGGTGTAACTGCTGTCCAGACTCGGAGGGGTCTGTTGTCAGGGGGAGTGTCTGGGGGTAACTGCTGTCCAGACTCGGAGGGGACTGTTGTCAGGGGGAGTGTTCGGGGGTTTCTGCTGTCCAGACTCGGAGGGGACTGTTGTCAGGGGGAGTGTCTGGGGTTAACTGCTGTCCAGACTCGGAGGGGAATGTTGTCAGGGGGGGTGTCTGGGGGTAACTGCTGTCCAGACTCGGAGGGGACTGTTGTCAGCGGGGGAGTATCCGGGGGTAACTGCTGTCCAGACTCGGAGGGGACTGTTGTCAGGGGGAGTGTCCGGGTGTAACTGCTGTCCAGACTCGGAGGGGACTGTTGTCAGGGGGCGGATGTGTCCGGGGGGTAACTGCTGTCCAGACTCGGAGGGGACTGTTGTCAGGGGGAGTGTCTGGGGGTAACTGCTGTCCAGACTCGGAGGGGACTGTTGTCAGGGGGATTGTCCGGGGGGTAACTGCTGTCCAGACTCGGAGGGGACTGTTGTCAGGGGGAGTGTCCGGGGGTAACTGCTGTACAGACTCGGAGGGGACTGTTGTCAGGGGGGGTGTCCGGGGGTAACTGCTGTCCAGACCCGTAGGGGACTGTTGTCGCGGGGCGGAGGTGTCCGGGGGGAACTGCTGTCCAGACCCGGAGCGGACTGTTGTCAGGGGGAGTGTCCGGGGGTAACTGCTGTCCAGACTCGGAGGGGCCTGTTGTCAGGGGCGGAGGTGTCCGGGGGTAACTGCTGTCCAGACTCGGAGGGGCCTGTTGTCAGGGGGAGTTTCCGTGGGTAACTGCTGTCCAGACTCGCAGGGGTCTGTTGTCATGGGGGGTGTCCGGGGGTAACTGCTGTCCAGACTCGGAGGGGACTGTTGTCAGGGGGAGTGTCCGGGGGTAACTGCTTTCCATACTCGGAGGGGACTGTTGTCAGGGGGAGTGCCCGGGGGTAACTGCTGTCCAGACTCGGAGGGGTCTGTTGTCGGGGGGCGGAGGTGTCCGGGGGTAACTGCTGTCCAGACTCGGAGGGGGACTGTTTTCAGGGGGCAGTGTCCGGGGGTAACTGCTGTCCAGACTCGGAGGGGACTGTTGTCAGGGGGGGTGTTCGGGGGTTTCTGCTGTCCAGACTCGGAGGGGACTGTTGTCAGGGGGAGTGTCTGGGGTTAACTGCTGTCCAGACTCGGAGGGGCCGTTGTCAGGGGGGGAGTCCGGGGGTAACTGCTGTCCAGACTCGGAGGGGACTGTTGTCAGGGGGGGAGTGTCCGGTGGTAACTGCTGTCCAGACTCGGAGGGGACTGTTGTCAGGGGGAGTGTCCGGGTGTAACTGCTGTCCAGACTCGGAGGGGACTGTTGTCAGGGGGCGGATGTGTCCGGGGGTAACTGCTGTACAGACTCGGAGGGGACTGTTGTCAGGGGGAGTATCTGGGGGTAACTGCTGTCCAGACTCGGAGGGGACTGTTGTCAGGGGGAGTCTCCGGGGGTAACTGCTGTCCAGACTCGGAGGGGACTGTTGTCGGAGGCCGGAGGTGTTCGGGGGTATCTGCTGTCCAGACTCGGAGGGGACTGTTGTCGGGGGGAGTGTCCGGGTGTAACTGCTGTCCAGACTCGGAGGGGTCTGTTGTCAGGGGGAGTGTCTGGGGGTAACTGCTGTCCAGACTCGGAGGGGACTGTTGTCAGGGGGAGTGTTCGGGGGTTTCTGCTGTCCAGACTCGGAGGGGACTGTTGTCAGGGGGAGTGTCTGGGGTTAACTGCTGTCCAGACTCGGAGGGGAATGTTGTCAGGGGGGGTGTCTGGGGGTAACTGCTGTCCAGACTCGGAGGGGACTGTTGTCAGCGGGGGAGTATCCGGGGGTAACTGCTGTCCAGACTCGGAGGGGACTGTTGTCAGGGGGAGTGTCCGGGTGTAACTGCTGTCCAGACTCGGAGGGGACTGTTGTCAGGGGGCGGATGTGTCCGGGGGTAACTGCTGTCCAGACTCGGAGGGGACTGTTGTCAGGGGGAGTGTCTGGGGGTAACTGCTGTCCAGACTCGGAGGGGACTGTTGTCAGGGGGATTGTCCGGGGGTAACTGCTGTCCAGACTCGGAGGGGACTGTTGTCAGGGGGAGTGTCCGGGGGTAACTGCTGTACAGACTCGGAGGGGACTGTTGTCAGGGGGGGTGTCCGGGGGTAACTGCTGTCCAGACCCGGAGGGGACTGTTGTCGCGGGGCGGAGGTGTCCGGGGGGAACTGCTGTCCAGACTCGGAGGGGACTGTTGTCAGGGGGAGTGTCTGGGGGTAACTGCTGTCCAGACTCGGAGGGGACTGTTGTCAGGGCTAGTGTCCGGGGGTAACTGCTGTCCAGACTCGGAGGGGACTGTTGTCGGGGGGCGGAGGTGTCCGGGGGTAACTGCTGTCCAGACTCGGAGGGGACTGTTGTCAGGGTGCGGAGGTGTCCGGGGGTAACTGCTGTCCAGACTCGGAGGGGTCTGTTGTCAGGGGGAGGGTCCGGGGGTAACTGCTGTCCAGACTCGAAGGGGACTGTTGTCTGGTGGAGGTGTCCGGGTGTAACTGCTGTCCAGACGCGGAGGGGACTGTTGTCAGGGGGAGTGTCCGGGGGTAACTGCTGTCCAGACTCGGATGGGACTGTTGTCAGGGGGGGTGTCCGGGGATAACTGCTGTCCAGACTCGGAGGGGACTGTTGTCAGGGGGAGTGTCCGGGGGTAACTGCTGTCCAGACTCGGAGGGGACTGTTGTCGGGGGGAGTGTCCGGGTGTAACTGCTGTCCAGACTCGGAGGGGTCTGTTGTCAGGGGGAGTGTCCGGGGGTAACTGCTGTCTAGACTCGGAGGGGACTGTTGTCGGGGGGTGTGTCCGGGGGTAACTGCTGTCCAGACTCGGAGGGGACTGTTGTCAGGGGGGGTGTCCGGGGGTAACTGCTGTCCAGACTCGGAGGCGACTGATGTCAGGGGGAGTTTCCGTGGGTAACTGCTGTCCAGACTCGCAGGGGTCTGTTGTCATGGGGGGTGTCCGGGGGTAACTGCTGTCCCGACTCGGAGGGGACTGTTGTCAGGGGGAGTGTCCGGGGGTAACTGCTTTCCAGACTCGGAGGGGACTGTTGTCAGGGGGAGTGCCCGGGGGTAACTGCTGTCCAGACCCGGAGCGGACTGTTGTCAGGGGGAGTGTCCGGGGGTAACTGCTGTCCAGACTCGGAGGGGCCTGTTGTCAGGGGCGGAGGTGTCCGGGGGTAACTGCTGTCCAGACTCGGAGGGGCCTGTTGTCAGGGGGAGTTTCCGTGGGTAACTGCTGTCCAGACTCGCAGGGGTCTGTTGTCATGGGGGGTGTCCGGGGGTAACTGCTGTCCAGACTCGGAGGGGACTGTTGTCAGGGGGAGTGTCCGGGGGTAACTGCTTTCCATACTCGGAGGGGACTGTTGTCAGGGGGAGTGCCCGGGGGTAACTGCTGTCCAGACTCGGAGGGGTCTGTTGTCGGGGGGCGGAGGTGTCCGGGGGTAACTGCTGTCCAGACTCGGAGGGGACTGTTTTCAGGGGGCAGTGTCCGGGGGTAACTGCTGTCCAGACTCGGAGGGGACTGTTGTCAGGGGGGGTGTTCGGGGGTTTCTGCTGTCCAGACTCGGAGGGGACTGTTGTCAGGGGGAGTGTCTGGGGTTAACTGCTGTCCAGACTCGGAGGGGCCGTTGTCAGGGGGGGAGTCCGGGGGTAACTGCTGTCCAGACTCGGAGGGGACTGTTGTCAGGGGGGGAGTGTCCGGTGGTAACTGCTGTCCAGACTCGGAGGGGACTGTTGTCAGGGGGAGTGTCCGGGTGTAACTGCTGTCCAGACTCGGAGGGGACTGTTCTCAGGGGGCGGATGTGTCCGGGGGTAACTGCTGTACAGACTCGGAGGGGACTGTTGTCAGGGGGAGTGTCTGGGGGTAACTGCTGTCCAGACTCGGAGGGGACTGTTGTCAGGGGGAGTCTCCGGGGGTAACTGCTGTCCAGACTCGGAGGGGTCTGTTGTCAGGGGGAGTGTCTGGGGGTAACTGCTGTCCAGACTCGGAGGGGACTGTTGTCAGGGGGAGTGTCTGGGGTTAACTGCTGTCCAGACTCGGAGGGGAATGTTGTCAGGGGGGGTGTCTGGGGGTAACTGCTGTCCAGACTCGGAGGGGACTGTTGTCAGCGGGGGAGTATCCGGGGGTAACTGCTGTCCAGACTCGGAGGGGACTGTTGTCAGGGGGAGTGTCCGGGTGTAACTGCTGTCCAGACTCGGAGGGGACTGTTGTCAGGGGGCGGATGTGTCCGGGGGTAACTGCTGTCCAGACTCGGAGGGGACTGTTGTCAGAGGGAGTGTCTGGGGGTAACTGCTGTCCAGACTCGGAGGGGACTGTTGTCAGGGGGATTGTCCGGGGGTAACTGCTGTCCAGACTCGGAGGGGACTGATGTCAGGGGGAGTGTCCGGGGGTAACTGCTGTACAGACTCGGAGGGGACTGTTGTCAGGGGGGGTGTCCGGGGGTAACTGCTGTCCAGACCCGGAGGGGACTGTTGTCGCGGGGCGGAGGTGTCCGGGGGGAACTGCTGTCCAGACTCGGAGGGGACTGTTGTCAGGGGGAGTGTCTGGGGGTAACTGCTGTCCAGACTCGGAGGGGACTGTTGTCAGGGCTAGTGTCCGGGGGTAACTGCCGTCCAGACTCGGAGGGGACTGTTGTCGGGGGGCGGAGGTGTCCGGGGGTAACTGCTGTCCAGACTCGGAGGGGACTGTTGTCAGGGTGCGGAGGTGTCCGGGGGTAACTGCTGTCCAGACTCGGAGGGGTCTGTTGTCAGGGGGAGGGTCCGGGGGTAACTGCTGTCCAGACTCGAAGGGGACTGTTGTCTGGTGGAGGTGTCCGGGTGTAACTGCTGTCCAGACGCGGAGGGGACTGTTGTCAGGGGGAGTGTCCGGGGGTAACTGCTGTCCAGACTCGGATGGGACTGTTGTCAGGGGGGGGTGTCCGGGGATAACTGCTGTCCAGACTCGGAGGGGACTGTTGTCAGGGGGAGTGTCCGGGGGTAACTGCTGTCCAGACTCGGAGGGGACTGTTGTCGGGGGGAGTGTCCGGGTGTAACTGCTGTCCAGACTCGGAGGGGTCTGTTGTCAGGGGGAGTGTCCGGGGGTAACTGCTGTCTAGACTCGGAGGGGACTGTTGTCGGGGGGTGTGTCCGGGGGTAACTGCTGTCCAGACTCGGAGGGGACTGTTGTCAGGGGGGGTGTCCGGGGGTAACTGCTGTCCAGACTCGGAGGCGACTGATGTCAGGGGGAGTGTCCGGGGGTAACTGCTGTCCAGACTCGGAGGGGACTGTTGTCAGGGGGGGTGTCTGGGGGTAACTGCTGTCCAGACTCGGAGGGGACTGTTGTCAGGGGGCAGTGTCCGGGGGTAACTGCTGTCCAGACTCGGAGGGGTCTGTTGTCAGGGGTAGTGTCCGGGGGTAAATGCTGTCCAGACTCGGAGGGGACTGTTGTCATGGGGGGTGTCAGGGGGCAACTGCTGTCCAGACTCGGAGGGGACTGTTGTCAGGGGGAGTGTCCGGGGATAACTGCTGTCCAGACTCGGAGGGGTCTGTTGTCAGGGGCAGTGTCCAGGGGTAACTGCTGTCCAGACTCGGAGGGGACTGTTGTCAGGGGGAGTGTCCAAGGGTAACTGCTGTCCAGACTCGGAGGGGACTGTTGTCAGGGGCGGAGGTGTCCGGGGGGTAACTGCTGTCCAGACTCGGAGGGGACTGTTGTCAGGGGGAGTGTCCGGGGGTAACTGCTGTCCAGACTCGGAGGGGTCTGTTGTCATGGGTGGGTGTCCGGGGGTAACTGCTGTCCAGACTCGGAGGGGTCTGTTGTCATGGGGGGTGTCCGGGGGTAACTGCTGTCCAGTCTCGGAGGGGACTGTTGTCAGGGGGAGTGTCCGGGGGTAACTGCTGTCCAGACTCGGAGGGGACTGTTGTCAGGGGGCAGTGTCCGGGGGTAACTGCTGCCCAGACTCGGAGGGGACTGTTGTCGGGAGGTGGAGGTGTCCGGGGCTAACTGCTGTCCAGACTCGGAGGGGACTGTTGTCAGGGGCAGTGTCCAGGGGTAACTGCTGTCCAGACTCGGAGGGGACTGTTGTCAGGTGGAGTGTCCGAGGGTACTGCTGTCCAGACTCGGAGGGGACTGTTGTCAGGTGGAGGTGTCCGGGGGTAACTGCTGTCCAGACTCGGAGGGGACTGTTGTCAGGGGGGGTGTCTGGGGATAACTGCTGTCCAGACTCGGAGGGGACTGTTGTCAGGGCGAGTGTCCGGGGGTAACTGCTGTCCAGACTCGGAGGGGACTGTTGTCAGGGGGAGTGTCCGGGGGTAACTGCTGTCCAGATTCGGAGGGGACTGTTGTCAGGGGGAGTGTCTGGGGGTAACTGCTGTCCAGACTCGGAGGGGACTGTTGTCAGGGGGAGTGTCCGGGGGTAACTGCTGTCCAGACTCGGAGGGGACCGTTGTCAGGTGGAGGTGTCCGGGGGTAACTGCTGTCCAGACTCGGAGGGGACTGTTGTCAGGGGGATGTCCGGGGGTAACTGCTGTCCAGACTCGGAGGGGACTGTTGTCGGGAGGTGTAGGTGTCCGGGGATAACTGCTGTCCAGACTCGGAGGGGTCTGATGTCAGGGGCAGTGTCCAGGGGTAACTGCTGTCCAGACTCGGAGGGGACTGTTGTCAGGGGGAGTGTCCAAGGGTAACTGCTGTCCAGACTCGGAGGGGACTGTTGTCAGGGGGAGTGTCCGGGGGTAAATGCTGTCCAGACTCGGAGGGGACTGTTGTCAGGGGGAGTGTCCGGGGGTAACTGCTGTCCAGACTCGGAGGGGACTGTTGTCAGGGGCGGAGGTGTCCGGGGGTAACTGCTGTCCAGACTCGGAGGGGACTGTTGTCAGGGGGAGTGTCCGGGGGTAACTGCTGTCCAGACTCGGAGGGGCTGTAGTCAGGGGGAGGGTCCAGGGGTAACTGCTGTCCAGACTCGGAGGGGACTGTTGTCAGGTGGAGGTGTCCGTTTGTAACTGCTGTCCAGACGCGGAGGGGACTGTTGTCGGGAGGTGTAGGTGTCCGGGGATAACTGCTGTCCAGACTCGGAGGGGTCTGATGTCAGGGGCAGTGTCCGGGGGTAACTGCTGTCCAGACTCGGAGGGGACTGTTGTCAGGGGGTGTGTCCGGGGGTGACTGCTGTCCAGACCCGGAGGGGACTGTTGTCGGGGGGCGGAAGTGTCCGGGGGGAACTGCTGTCCAGACTCGGAGGGGACTGTTGTCAGGGGGAGTGTCTGGGGGTAAGTGCTGTCCAGACTCGGAGGGGACTGTTGCCAGGGCTAGTGTCCGGGGGTAACTGCCGTCCAGACTCGGAGGGGAATGTTGTCGGGGGGCGGAGGTGTCCGGGGGAAACTGCTGTCCAGACTCGGAGGGGACTGTTGTCAGGGGGCGGAGGTGTCCGGGAGTAACTGCTGTCCAGACTCGGAGGGGTCTGTTGTCAGGGGGAGGGTCCGGGGGCAACTGCTGTCCAGACTCGGAGGGGACTGTTGTCAGGTGGAGGTGTCCGGGTGTAACTGCTGTCCAGACGCGGAGGGGACTGTTGTCAGTGGGACTGTCCGGGGTAACTGCTGTCCAGACTCGGAGGGGACTGTTGTCAGGGGGGGTGTCTGGGGGTAACTGCTGTCCAGACTCGGAGGGGACTGTTGTCAGGGGGAGTGTCCGGGGGAAACTGCTATCCAGACTCGGAGGGGACTGTTGTCAGGGGGAGTGTCCGGGGGTAACTGCTGTCCAGACTTGGAGGGGACTGTTGTCAGGGGGAGTGTCTGTGGGTAACTGCTGTCCAGACTCGGAGAGGACTGTTGTCAGGGGGAGTCTCCGGGGGTAACTGCTGTCCAGACTCGGAGGGGACCGTTGTCAGGTGGAGGTTTCCGGGGGTAACTGGTGTCCTGACTCGGAGGGGACTGTTGTCAGGGTGGTGTCCGGGGTTAACTGCTGTCCAGACTCGGAGGGGACTGTTGTCGGGAGGTGGAGGTGTCCGGGGATAACTGCTGTCCAGACTCGGAGGGGTCTGTTGTCAGGGGCAGTGTCCAGGGGTAACTGCTGTCCAGACTCGGAGGGGACTGTTGTCAGGGGGAGTGTCCAAGGGTAACTGCTGTCCAGACTCGGAGGGGACTGTTGTCAGGGGCGGAGGTGTCCGGGGGTAACTGCTGTCCAGACTCGGAGGGGACTGTTGTCAGGGGGAGTGTCCGGGGGTAACTGCTGTCCAGACTCGGAGGGGTCTCTTGTCATGGGTGGGTGTCCGGGGGTAACTGCTGTCCAGACTCGGAGGGGTCTGTTGTCATGGGGGGTGTCCGGGGGTAACTGCTGTCCAGACTCGGAGGGGACTGTTGTCAGGGGGAGTGTCCGGGGGTAACTGCTGTCCAGACTCGGAGGGGACTGTTGTCAGGGGGCAGTGTCCGGGGGTAACTGCTGTCCAGACTCGGAGGGGACTGTTGTCAGGGGGCAGTGTCCGGGGCTAACTGCTGTCCAGACTCGGAGGGGTCTGTTGTCAGGGGCAGTGTCCAGGGGTAACTGCTGTCCAGACTCGGAGGGGACTGTTGTCAGGTGGAGTGTCCGAGGGTACTGCTGTCCAGACTCGGAGGGGACTGTTGTCAGGTGGAGGTGTCCGGGGGTAACAGCTGTCCAGACTCGGAGGGGACTGTTGTCAGGGGGGGTGTCTGGGGATAACTGCTGTCCAGACTCGGAGGGGACTGTTGTCAGGGCGAGTGTCCGGGGGTAACTGCTGTCCAGACTCGGAGGGGACTGTTGTCAGGGGGAGTGTCTGGGGGTAACTGCTGTCCAGATTCGGAGGGGACTGTTGTCAGGGGGAGTGTCTGGGGGTAACTGCTGTCCAGACTCGGAGGGGACTGTTGTCAGGGGGAGTGTCCGGGGGTAACTGCTGTCCAGACTCGGAGGGGACTGTTGTCAGGGGCGGAGGTGTCCGGGGGTAACTGCTGTCCAGGCTCGGAGGGGGACTGTTGTCAGGGGGAGTGTCCGGGGGTAACTGCTGTCCAGACTCGGAGGGGCTCTAGTCAGGGGGAGGGTCCAGGGGTAACTGCTGTCCAGACTCGGAGGGGACTGTTGTCAGGTGGAGGTGTCCGGGTGTAACTGCTGTCCAGACGCGGAGGGGACTGTTGTCGGGAGGTGTAGGTGTCCGGGGATAACTGCTGTCCAGACTCGGAGGGGTCTGATGTCAGGGGCAGTGTCCAGGGGTAACTGCTGTCCAGACTCGGAGGGGACTGTTGTCAGGGGGAGTGTCCAAGGGTAACTGCTGTCCAGACTCGGAGGGGACTGTTGTCAGGGGGAGTGTCCGGGGGTAACTGCTGTCCAGACTCGGAGGGGACTGTTGTCAGGGGGAGTGTCCGGGGGTAACTGCTGTCCAGACTCGGAGGGGACTGTTGTCAGGGGCGGAGGTGTCCGGGGGTAACTGATGTCCAGACTCGGAGGGGACTGTTGTCAGGGGGAGTGTCCGGGGGTAACTGCTGTCCAGACTCGGAGGGGCTGTAGTCAGGGGGAGGGTCCGGGGGGTAACTGCTGTCCAGACTCGGAGGGGACTGTTGTCAAGGGGGGTGTCCGGGGGTAACTGCTGTCCAGACTCGGAGGGGACTGTTGTCAGTGGGAGTGTCCGGGGTAACTGCTGTCCAGACTCGGAGGGGACTGTTGTCAGGGGGGGTGTCTGGGGGTAACTGCTCTCCAGACTCGGAGGGGACTGTTGTCAGGGGGAGTGTCCGGGGGAAACTGCTATCCAGACTCGGAGGGGACTGTTGTCAGGGGGAGTGTCCGGGGATAACTGCTGTCCAGACTCGGAGTGGACTGTTGTCAGGGGGAATCTCCGGGGGTAACTGCTGTCCAGACTCGGAGGGGACCATTGTCAGGTGGAGTGTCTGGGGGTAACTGCTGTCCAGACTCGGAGGGGACTGTTGTCAGGGGGGGTGTCCGTGGGTAACTGCTGTCCAGACTCGGAGGGGACTGTTGTCAGGGGGGTGTCCGGGGGTAACTGCTGTCCAGACTCGGAGGGGACTGTTGTCAGCGGGAGTGTCTGGGGGTAACTGCTGTCTAGACTCGGAGGGGACTGTTGTCAGGGGGCGGAGGTGTCCTGGGGTAACTGCTGTCCAGACTCGGAGGGGACTGTTGTCATGGGGGGGTGTCCGGGGGCAACTGCTGTCCAGACTCGGAGGGGACTGTTGTCAGGGGGAGTGTCTGGGGGTAACTGCTGTCCAGACTCGGAGGGGACGGTTGTCAGGGGGTGAGTCCGGGGGTAACTGCTGTCCAGACTCGGAGGGGACTGTTGTCAGGGGGGGAGTGTCCGGGGGTAACTGCTGTCCAGACTCGGAGGGGACTGTTGTCAGGGGGAGTGTCCGGGGGGTAACTGCTGTCCAGACTCGGAGGGGACTGTTGTCAGGGGGCGGAGGTGTCCGGGGGTAACTTCTGTCCAGACTCGGAGGGGACTGTTGTCAGGGGGCGGAGGTGTCCGGGGGTAACTGCTGTCCAGCCTCGGAGGGGACTGTTGTCAGGGGGACTGTCTGGGGGTAACTGCTGTCCAGACCCGGAGGGGACTGTTGTCAGGGGGAGTGTCCGGGGGTAACTGCTGTCCAGACTCGGAGGGGACTGTTGTCAGGGGGAGTGTCCGGGGGTAACTGCTGTCCAGACTCGGAGGGGACTGTTGTCAGGGGGTGTGTCCGGGGGTGACTGCTGTCCAGACCCGGAGGGGACTGTTGTCGGGGGGCGGAGGTGTCCGGGGGGAACTGCTGTCCAGACTCGGAGGGGACTGTTGTCAGGGGGAGTGTCTGGGGGTAACTGCTGTCCAGACTCGGAGGGGACTGTTGCCAGGGCTAGTGTCCGGGGGTAACTGCCGTCCAGACTCGGAGGGGACTGTTGTCGGGGGGCGGAGGTGTCCGGGGGTAACTGCTGTCCAGACTCGGAGGGGACTGTTGTCTGGGGGCGGAGGTGTCCGGGAGTAACTGCTGTCCAGACTCGGAGGGGTCTGTTGTCAGGGGGAGGGTCCGGGGGCAACTGCTGTCCAGACTCGGAGGGGACTGTTGTCAGGTGGAGGTGTCCGGGTGTAACTGCTGTCCAGACGCGGAGGGGACTGTTGTCAGTGGGACTGTCCGGGGTAACTGCTGTCCAGACTCGGAGGGGACTGTTGTCAGGGCGGGTGTCTGGGGGGTAACTGCTGTCCAGACTCGGAGGGGACTGTTGTCAGGGGGAGTGTCCGGGGGAAACTGCTATCCAGACTCGGAGGGGACTGTTGTCAGGGGGAGTGTCCGGGGGTAACTGCTGTCCAGACTTGGAGGGGACTGTTGTCAGGGGGAGTGTCTGTGGGTAACTGCTGTCCAGACTCGGAGGGGACTGTTGTCAGGGGGAGTCTCCGGGGGTAACTGCTGTCCAGACTCGGAGGGGACCGTTGTCAGGTGGAGGTTTCCGGGGGTAACTGCTGTCCAGACTCGGAGGGGACTGTTGTCAGGGTGGTGTCCGGGGATAACTGCTGTCCAGACTCGGAGGGGTCTGTTGTCAGGGGCAGTGTCCAGGGGTAACTGCTGTCCAGACTCGGAGGGGACTGTTGTCAGGGGGAGTGTCCAAGGGTAACTGCTGTCCAGACTCGGAGGAGACTGTTGTCAGGGGCGGAGGTGTCCGCGGGTAACTGCTGTCCAGACTCGGAGGGGACTGTTGTCAGGGGGAGTGTCCGGGGGTAACTGCTGTCCAGACTCGGAGGGGTCTGTTGTCATGGGTGGGTGTCCGGGGGTAACTGCTGTCCAGACTCGGAGGGGTCTGTTGTCATGGGGGGAGTCCGGGGGTAACTGCTGTCCAGACTCGGAGCGGACTGTTGTCAGGGGGAGTGTCCGGGGGTAACTGCTGTCCAGACTCGGAGGGGACTGTTGTCAGGGGGCAGTGTCCGGGGGTAACTGCTGCCCAGACTCGGAGGGGACTGTTGTCGGGAGGTGGAGGTGTCCGGGGCTAACTGCTGTCCAGACTCGGAGGGGTCTGTTGTCAGGGGCAGTGTCCAGGGGTAACTGCTGTCCAGACTCGGAGGGGACTGTTGTCAGGTGGAGTGTCCGAGGGTACTGCTGTCCAGACTCGGAGGGGACTGTTGTCAGGTGGCGGTGTCCGGGGGTAACTGCTGTCCAGACTCGGAGGGGACTGTTGTCAGGGGGGGTGTCTGGGGATAACTGCTGTCCAGACTCGGAGGGGACTGTTGTCAGGGCGAGTGTCCGGGGGTAACTGCTGTCCAGACTCGGAGGGGACTGTTGTCAGGGGGAGTGTCCGGGGGTAACTGCTGTCCAGATTCGGAGGGGACTGTTGTCAGGGGGAGTGTCTGGGGGTAACTGCTGTCCAGACTCGGAGGGGACTGTTGTCAGGGGGAGTGTCCGGGGGTAACTGCTGTCCAGACTCGGAGGGGACCGTTGTCAGGTGGAGGTGTCCGGGGGTAACTGCTGTCCAGACTCGGAGGGGACTGTTGTCAGGGGGATGTCCGGGGGTAACTGCTGTCCAGACTCGGAGGGGACTGTTGTCGGGAGGTGTAGTTGTCCGGGGATAACTGCTGTCCAGACTCGGAGGGGTCTGATGTCAGGGGCAGTGTCCAGGGGTAACTGCTGTCCAGACTCGGAGGGGACTGTTGTCAGGGGGAGTGTCCAAGGGTAACTGCTGTCCAGACTCGGAGGGGACTGTTGTCAGGGGGAGTGTCCGGGGGTAAATGCTGTCCAGACTCGGAGGGGACTGTTGTCAGGGGGAGTGTCCGGGGGTAACTGCTGTCCAGACTCGGAGGGGACTGTTGTCAGGGGCGGAGGTGTCCGGGGGTAACTGCTGTCCAGGCTCGGAGGGGACTGTTGTCAGGGGGATTGTCCGGGGGTAACTGCTGTCCAGACTCGGAGGGGCTCTAGTCAGGGGGAGGGTCCAGGGGTAACTGCTGTCCAGACTCGGAGGGGACTGTTGTCAGGTGGAGGTGTCCGGGTGTAACTGCTGTCCAGACGCGGAGGGGACTGTTGTCGGGAGGTGTAGGTGTCCGGGGATAACTGCTGTCCAGACTCGGAGGGGACTGTTGTCAGGGGGAGTGTCTGGGGGTAACTGCTGTCTAGACTCGGAGGGGTCTGATGTCAGGGGCAGTGTCCAGGGGTAACTGCTGTCCAGACTCGGAGGGGACTGTTGTCAGGGGGAGTGTCCGGGGGTAACTGCTGTCCAGACTCGGAGGGGCTGTAGTCAGGGGGAGGGTCCGGGGGTAACTGCTGTCCAGACTCGGAGGGGACTGTTGTCAAGGGGGGTGTCCGGGGGTAACTGCTGTCCAGACTCGGAGGGGACTGTTGTCAGTGGGAGTGTCCGGGGTAACTGCTGTCCAGACTCGGAGGGGACTGTTGTCAGGGGGGGTGTCTGGGGGTAACTGCTGTCCAGACTCGGAGGGGACTGTTGTCAGGGGGAGTGTCCGGGGGAAACTGCTATCCAGACTCGGAGGGGACTGTTGTCAGGGGGAGTGTCCGGGGATAACTGCTGTCCAGACTCGGAGGGGACTGTTGTCAGGGGGAGTCTCCGGGGGTAACTGCTGTCCAGACTCGGAGGGGACCATTGTCAGGTGGAGTGTCTGGGGGTAACTGCTGTCCAGACTCGGAGGGGACTGTTGTCAGGGGGGGTGTCCGTGGGTAACTGCTGTCCAGACTCGGAGGGGACTGTTGTCAGGGGGGTGTCCGGGGGTAACTGCTGTCCAGACTCGGAGGGGACTGTTGTCAGCGGGAGTGTCTGGGGGTAACTGCTGTCTAGACTCGGAGGGGACTGTTGTCAGGGGGCGGAGGTGTCCTGGGGTAACTGCTGTCCAGACTCGGAGGGGACTGTTGTCATGGGGGGGTGTCCGGGGGCAACTGCTGTCCAGACTCGGAGGGGACTGTTGTCAGGGGGAGTGTCTGGGGGTAACTGCTGTCCAGACTCGGAGGGGACGGTTGTCAGGGGGTGAGTCCGGGGGTAACTGCTGTCCAGACTCGGAGGGGACTGTTGTCAGGGGGGGAGTGTCCGGGGGTAACTGCTGTCCAGACTCGGAGGGGACTGTTGTCAGGGGGAGTGTCCGGGGGTAACTGCTGTCCAGACTCGGAGGGGACTGTTGTCAGGGGGCGGAGGTGTCCGGGGGTAACTTCTGTCCAGACTCGGAGGGGACTGTTGTCAGGGGGCGGAGGTGTCCGGGGGTAACTGCTGTCCAGCCTCGGAGGGGACTGTTGTCAGGGGGAGTGTCTGGGGGTAACTGCTGTCCAGACCCGGAGGGGACTGTTGTCAGGGGGAGTGTCCGGGGGTAACTGCTGTCCAGACTCGGAGGGGACTGTTGTCAGGGGGAGTGTCCGGGGGTAACTGCTGTCCAGACTCGGAGGGGACTGTTGTCAGGGGGTGTGTCCGGGGGTGACTGCTGTCCAGACCCGGAGGGGACTGTTGTCGGGGGGCGGAGGTGTCCGGGGGGAACTGCTGTCCAGACTCGGAGGGGACTGTTGTCAGGGGGAGTGTCTGGGGGTAACTGCTGTCCAGACTCGGAGGGGACTGTTGCCAGGGCTAGTGTCCGGGGGTAACTGCCGTCCAGACTCGGAGGGGACTGTTGTCGGGGGGCGGAGGTGTCCGGGGGTAACTGCTGTCCAGACTCGGAGGGGACTGTTGTCTGGGGGCGGAGGTGTCCGGGAGTAACTGCTGTCCAGACTCGGAGGGGTCTGTTGTCAGGGGGAGGGTCCGGGGGCAACTGCTGTCCAGACTCGGAGGGGACTGTTGTCAGGTGGAGGTGTCCGGGTGTAACTGCTGTCCAGACGCGGAGGGGACTGTTGTCAGTGGGACTGTCCGGGGTAACTGCTGTCCAGACTCGGAGGGGACTGTTGTCAGGGCGGGTGTCTGGGGGTAACTGCTGTCCAGACTCGGAGGGGACTGTTGTCAGGGGGAGTGTCCGGGGGAAACTGCTATCCAGACTCGGAGGGGACTGTTGTCAGGGGGAGTGTCCGGGGGTAACTGCTGTCCAGACTTGGAGGGGACTGTTGTCAGGGGGAGTGTCTGTGGGTAACTGCTGTCCAGACTCGGAGGGGACTGTTGTCAGGGGGAGTCTCCGGGGGTAACTGCTGTCCAGACTCGGAGGGGACCGTTGTCAGGTGGAGGTTTCCGGGGGTAACTGCTGTCCAGACTCGGAGGGGACTGTTGTCAGGGTGGTGTCCGGGGATAACTGCTGTCCAGACTCGGAGGGGTCTGTTGTCAGGGGCAGTGTCCAGGGGTAACTGCTGTCCAGACTCGGAGGGGACTGTTGTCAGGGGGAGTGTCCAAGGGTAACTGCTGTCCAGACTCGGAGGGGACTGTTGTCAGGGGCGGAGGTGTCCGCGGGTAACTGCTGTCCAGACTCGGAGGGGACTGTTGTCAGGGGGAGTGTCCGGGGGTAACTGCTGTCCAGACTCGGAGGGGTCTGTTGTCATGGGTGGGTGTCCGGGGGTAACTGCTGTCCAGACTCGGAGGGGTCTGTTGTCATGGGGGGTGTCCGGGGGTAACTGCTGTCCAGACTCGGAGCGGACTGTTGTCAGGGGGAGTGTCCGGGGGTAACTGCTGTCCAGACTCGGAGGGGACTGTTGTCAGGGGGCAGTGTCCGGGGGTAACTGCTGCCCAGACTCGGAGGGGACTGTTGTCGGGAGGTGGAGGTGTCCGGGGCTAACTGCTGTCCAGACTCGGAGGGGTCTGTTGTCAGGGGCAGTGTCCAGGGGTAACTGCTGTCCAGACTCGGAGGGGACTGTTGTCAGGTGGAGTGTCCGAGGGTACTGCTGTCCAGACTCGGAGGGGACTGTTGTCAGGTGGCGGTGTCCGGGGGTAACTGCTGTCCAGACTCGGAGGGGACTGTTGTCAGGGGGGGTGTCTGGGGATAACTGCTGTCCAGACTCGGAGGGGACTGTTGTCAGGGCGAGTGTCCGGGGGTAACTGCTGTCCAGACTCGGAGGGGACTGTTGTCAGGGGGAGTGTCCGGGGGTAACTGCTGTCCAGATTCGGAGGGGACTGTTGTCAGGGGGAGTGTCTGGGGGTAACTGCTGTCCAGACTCGGAGGGGACTGTTGTCAGGGGGAGTGTCTGGGGGTAACTGCTGTCCAGACTCGGAGGGGACCGTTGTCAGGTGGAGGTGTCCGGGGGTAACTGCTGTCCAGACTCGGAGGGGACTGTTGTCAGGGGGATGTCCGGGGGTAACTGCTGTCCAGACTCGGAGGGGACTGTTGTCGGGAGGTGTAGGTGTCCGGGGATAACTGCTGTCCAGACTCGGAGGGGTCTGATGTCAGGGGCAGTGTCCAGGGGTAACTGCTGTCCAGACTCGGAGGGGACTGTTGTCAGGGGGAGTGTCCAAGGGTAACTGCTGTCCAGACTCGGAGGGGACTGTTGTCAGGGGGAGTGTCCGGGGGTAAATGCTGTCCAGACTCGGAGGGGACTGTTGTCAGGGGGAGTGTCCGGGGGTAACTGCTGTCCAGACTCGGAGGGGACTGTTGTCAGGGGCGGAGGTGTCCGGGGGTAACTGCTGTCCAGGCTCGGAGGGGACTGTTGTCAGGGGGATTGTCCGGGGGTAACTGCTGTCCAGACTCGGAGGGGCTCTAGTCAGGGGGAGGGTCCAGGGGTAACTGCTGTCCAGACTCGGAGGGGACTGTTGTCAGGTGGAGGTGTCCGGGTGTAACTGCTGTCCAGACGCGAAGGGGACTGTTGTCGGGAGGTGTAGGTGTCCGGGGATAACTGCTGTCCAGACTCGGAGGGGACTGTTGTCAGGGGGAGTGTCTGGGGGTAACTGCTGTCCAGACTCGGAGGGGTCTGATGTCAGGGGCAGTGTCCAGGGGTAACTGCTGTCCAGACTCGGAGGGGACTGTTGTCAGGGGGAGTGTCCAAGGGTAACTGCTTTCCAGACTCGGAGGGGACTGTTGTCAGGGGGAGTGTCCGGGGGTAACTGCTGTCCAGACTCGGAGGGGACTGTTGTCAGGGGAAGTGTCCGGGGGTAACTGCTGTCCAGACTCGGAGGGGACTGTTGTCAGGGGCGGAGGTGTCCGGGGATAACTGCTGTCCTGACTCGGAGGGGACTGTTGTCAGGGGGAGTGTCCGGGGGTAACTGCTGTCCAGACTCGGAGGGGCTGTAGTCAGGGGGAGGGTCCGGGGGTAACTGCTGTCCAGACTCGGAGGGGACTGTTGTCAGGTGGAGGTGTCCGGGTGTAACTGCTGTCCAGACGCGGAGGGGACTGTTGTCAGTGGGAGTGTCCGGGGTGACTGCTGTCCAGACTCGGAGGGGACTGTTGTCAGGGGGGGTGTCAGGGGGTAACTGCTGTCCAGACTCGGAGGGCACTGTTGTCAGGGGGAGTGTCCGGGGGAAACTGCTATCCAGACTCGGAGGGGACTGTTGTCAGGGGGAGTGTCCGGGGGTAACTGCTGTCCAGACTCGGAGGGGACTGTTGTCAGGGGGAGTCTCCGGGGGTAACTGCTGTCCAGACTCGGAGGCGAATATTGTCAGGTGGAGGTGTCCGTGGGTAACTGCTGTCCAGACTCGGAGGGGACTGTTGTCAGGGGGGTGTCCGGGGGTAACTGCTGTCCAGACTCGGAGGGGACTGTTGTCAGCGGGACTGTCTGGGGGTAACTGCTGTCTAGACTCGGAGGGGACTGTTGTCAGGGGGCGGAGGTGTCCTGGGGTAACTGCTGTCCAGACTCGGAGGGGACTGTTGTCATGGGGGGGTGTCCGGGGGCAACTGCTGTCCAGACTCGGAGGGGACTGTTGTCAGGGGGAGTGTCTGGGGGTAACTGCTGTCCAGACTCGGAGGGGACTGTTGTCAGGGGGTGAGTCCGGGGGTAACTGCTGTCCAGACTCGGAGGGGACTGTTGTCAGGGGCGGAGGTGTCCGCGGGTAACTGCTGTCCAGACTCGGAGGGGACTGTTGTCAGGGGGAGTGTCCGGGGGTAACTGCTGTCCAGACTCGGAGGGGTCTGTTGTCATGGGTGGGTGTCCGGGGGTAACTGCTGTCCAGACTCGGAGGGGTCTGTTGTCATGGGGGGTGTCCGGGGGTAACTGCTGTCCAGACTCGGAGCGGACTGTTGTCAGGGGGAGTGTCCGGGGGTAACTGCTGTCCAGACTC